>JAJTUV010002980.1:0-87126 GCA_021653895.1 Mastomys natalensis
CTCCTCACCCATCTCTCTCCACTTGTTCATGGCTGGCCTCTTCTCTCTCTCTCTCTCTCTCTCTCTCTCTCTCTCTCTCTCTCTCTCTCTCTATCTTTCCTCCCCATACCCTAAATAAATTCTATTCTATTTTGGCTGGTACCTCAAGGGGAAGGGATACCTCAGCATGAGCCAGCAGAGGCAACTCCTTCCCTTAAACCATACTGTACCTCCACCAAACATATCTTTGGCTTATTTTTCTTTTTCATAAACACAACAATGGGGAGCCCAAAACAGAAAAAAAAAAAAAAATCAATCGCATCTCACTGAAGTCTAGTGTGATGAAACAGCAAGTTTTATTGCATTACCAACAGATATATGAATAAGGAATTACTTATAGGAAGAAGGATTGATCAAGAGTAGCTGCATTACTAAGAAGCATAACGCAGTGTGGTAGAGGAAGACTCACTGACTGTAGTCCTTGTGCTCCTTGTTCAGGCAGATTTAAAAGGGATCAGAAGCTCTCCCTGGAAGCTTGGTTGTTTAGAGTTTCCCCTTCACTGTTCTTTTCTATTACTCAGGCCAGAGTGGAGGATCATTTTGAAACCTGCATGTTTCAACTTACAAGACATGTGATACTTTTTTTCCTTCCTGGATCTCATAAGTATCCCTACTCCCACCTACCATACAATGTCATTTTGAGTGTAATCAACAAAAATGCTTACTGAAGAGTTTATAACAACTTACATGGACAATTCCAAATAAGTTAATCATTTGCTCAATAATTCTTGATCATAACATTTTAAATTTGTGTTTGAAAATTAGATTCCCACCAGCCTTCTATTCTAATAATACTTAAAGGTTATGTAAATACAAACAACTTCATAGAACATAGTTCATATTGATTACATTTTAGAGTTAAAATAAATTTTGAAAATTTTGAAAGCTAGATTTTACTCAATATGAATTGACTAAATTGGAGCAAAAAATTGTATACCTCAGTATTCTAAACACATTTTGATAGATGCATTTTAAGCACCATAATTCACCAACCAATAATATCCTAAACTCAAATAGTATGTAACAGCAAAGACCATTTATTCTGCAGAAATCCAGATGTAGGGATCTACCATTCATCAGGATGGAAAATAGACATGTGAGCTTTGCAGGATTAATTTAAAGATTGTTAGGGAAGGAGTGGGATAAATTTTACATTTCTTTCCCCTTACATGTTTCTCTCTTACTCCAAGGGTATGCGTGCCTTTTTGATTAGTTAATACTTTGGGGAGTTTGGGGGACTTTTCCAGAACTGTTGCTGATTAACTATACATGGATTCAGGCTAACTGGCAGAGCTGGTCCTAATTGATTGACTGTGAGGGTTGTTTATCCTGAAACTTGACTTGTTTTGGACTTTTCAGTTCTGGGAAACAGAAATGCAAGCTTAATCTCTGGAATTGTCCAGTTTGCAGTCTGTCATGGAGTCAGCCTGCCTTGGGTTAACTCAGTCTTCTCACATGTATTCACTGCTACTATGTCAGAGAATGAATAAGGGTTTGGAAAATTAACAATATTTTGATGTATTAAAAGAAAAGAATTTTGAGTTCCAGTAGACATTTACCAACATAACTATGATTTTCATCTTTCTGAATTATAAATTTCAAACTTGTATAGGCTTAGCACTTACCCAGAGTCAAACTTATATTTGTTCAGAGTATGGTATGTGATGTCCTGATGTCCTACATAATTTAAGATAAGTTTGTATTAAGATCCAATTCTGTACCATTACACTCATAATCTTTTGGATTATACTTTTAAATCAATTTTCTTGCTATTTCTTTATGATGAATTATTATAAGTTTATCTTATGAAGAAATTGCGATTGCTTCATATTTGTGTGATATACACTGTTAAACAAAAAAAAAAAAACCTGCCTGTGTAATTACCAATTTAAAATGATTATAAGTAAAAAACAAATAAAAAATTACCTGTTACAAGTTGATCCTGTATTGATTTTCTGAAAGTTTTAATTAAAAGGAATGATAGTCAAATGTCATTCTATAAATTGATTTAACATATTTTTGACACGATATTGAAATTTGGTTAAAGGCCAACTGTTTGAGTTGGTATCATATGGTTAGACTTCATGCCATTTCTTAATAAAATAAAAATATTTTACTTCAAAGTCTGCCTTCTTTAACCTTTATTTTCTTTACAGTTTTAAAATTTACAAAGACAAATATTTCTTACTGGATGTCACCAAGAAAAAGATTTTTCCTCAAATCTAGATAGCCACCCACAGTTAGAAGCTTGAACATTGTTTGACAGATCTTTGTAGGTACTGACTATGTCAGTCATAGTTTCTCAGTTTTTTTCTATTCCTTTGGCTACTCTTAAAAAAATAATAATAAATGTATCAATGTTTCTTCTGTTATTGCCTGGATTAGTTTATGATATCAACGAACAAGAGCAAATAAAAATATGAAGAACTTGCTTCTCTTCCAGAATGATCAAAATGTAAGACGTTTAATAACATGTTAAAGATAAGATTTTATCTAAACAATGAGATACTTAGTTCAATGAATAACATTTTTATTATATGTATTAATTATTCAATTTTCTCTCTAAGTAGGCTATAATGTCTCGAAATGCAAATGAGATTTATATTTGTTCAGAATATGGTATGTGATGTCCTGATGTCCTACATAAGATCACAATGCGATATCATATCGTAAAATAATTATTTTTCTAGGAAGTACCTACCAATAAAACACATGTTTCACGTCCTACTGAGTTCATGCTGTATATTAATATTCTCCTGTAGTAATATGACCTTAAGGTAAACATTGGTAGAGTCTCCTAAAGGAAAAGAAAATATTATGGAGACTTCTTTCATACCCCACAAATTATTTAAAATTAAATTATGCATGTGTTTATTGTGATGGTTTGAATAAGACTGCCCCCCCATATATTCATGTATTTGAATGCTTTGCCCATACTGAGTTGTACTATTAGGAGATGTGACCTTGGTAGAGTATGTATAGCCTTGTTAGAGGAACTGTATCACTGTGGAGGTGGGCTTTGAGGTCTCATATATAAATTCAAGCTTCACCCAGTATGGAATCAGAGTCTCCTACTGGCTTCTATGGAAGAAATTCCCCTTGTTCTGCTAGTGGGTCAAGATGTAGAATTCTTGGCTACTTCACTACCATGTCTGCCTGCATGCTGCAATGCTTCCCATCATGATGATAATGGACTGAACCTATGAAACTTTAGGTCAGCCTCAATTAATTGTTTTTCTCTATGGAGTTGCCTTCATATGTGGTTCATTTACAGCAATGAAACCCTAAGTAAGACAGAAGTTGGTACCAGGAGTGGGTAGTGGTTTATTACTGTGATAGGCCTGACCATGTTTTGTTTAGAGAAATATGAATCTTGGAGCTTTGGATTAAGAAAGATTTGGAGTGCTTTACGTGAAGCTTAATGACTCTACTAAGTAGGAGCATGCAAGACAATGGTGCATAGGATAATTTGAATTGTGGAGGCCAGTCTCAAGTGGTTTTAAAGGAAAAGATTGTTCTTGTGACATTTTTCTGAAGAAAGTGGCTGCTTTTTGCCCTTGTCTAAGGAGTCTTCCTGAGACTAAAGTTATTTAAATCAATTAATTGCTAAGTATAAATTCAAAAACTCCTAGCATAGATTGTGTCCTGTTGTTTATTCTTATGAAACTTGTTTTGATCAAGCATAGGTAAGCTTAGAAAGGAAGGATACAAAATGTATGGTACAAGCCTGAAAGGAGCACCAGGAAGTAGAATGGAGCTAAATCTTGTGTTTAAGGATAGTAAATGAACTAAAGGATATGGTGACCTTGGGGCAGGATCCTGCCCAGCTTATCATATTCTTTATACAGTTGAATAAGGGATAACTGTATCATGTTAGGCATTGTTATGATCTGGTTATTTAATTTGGACATGAAGAAATGTGATTATGTGTAAAATTGACAAGGAATGCATTATAATGGCTATTCGTGGTTGAAAACTTGACTCCATTTGGGATGAACTATAATTCAGAATGTATAAAGATCTTGTAAAAAGGAATTATTGAAAAACTTAGGGTCAGGTGTGGTGGTGCATGTACTTGCCTTTAATGCCAAATACAGTGTCCAGCAGATGTCTAAATTCAATGACAGCCTGATACAGAACAAGTTCCATGTAAAGAAAATCTTAGGTGCAGGTGTGGTGGTATACTCCTTTAATCTCAACACTCAGGAGACAGAGTCATGCAGAACTCTGAGTTTAAGGTCAGTCTACAGAGAAGATTCCATGATAGCCAAACTTAGGTGGTAGATGCAATCATTGCAAACAGAAAGCTGATAAGAATGTAATAGAACAAGGGAGCCAAGTTCTAATCCCAAGAAGCAGCAAAACTCCAAAGCTTCAGCCGTGTTGCTCTGGCTTTATAGTCAAGAATAGAAGGAATTAATGGGAAGATTGATGCTGGTTAGTTTGAGCTAAGAAATTATCAGTGATTAGGTGGAGACCAGCATCACAGAGTTGAAATGTTCTAGAGAGTGTTTTTCTGAGAGGACAAAGAAGCTAAGTTTCAGATATAGACTGTACTGGCAGCCAGACTTGGTAATATGTAAAAGTCACCCAGGTAGTACTGATTTTTAATGCAGTAAGTGGTCATAGAGAGAAACTGGGGCTGGCACTGTGAGAGGCCAGGAAAGGCCAATGATAAAGGTTCAGTCTTAGTGGCAGTTGAAGGCCCAGGACTGAAGCAGTCAACAAATTAACTTTAGGCTAGGCACCATGAAGAGAGCATAGGAGAGGCTTTTGGTGAAAATGCAGCCTAATTGCAGCAGAAGACCTCAGTTTACTGGAAATGTTAGTATCATCGGATGACCACCAAGAACAGCAGCAGTAGTGCAGTGGAGTCAGCCAGAGTCTAGAGTGCTATAGAAGGCAGCTGGAGAAGTGTCTCAAGCCTTTTGGAGGAGCCAGAAGATCATGTGAAGATCCCAGTCACTTGTAAAAGAGGCTAAGAAATTCAAGTTTTCTGGAGACTTCAAGATGTTAGAGATGCCAGAGCCATAGAATACCTGCTGAGGTAAGCTCCTGACAGGAGTAGTACCAGCCCCCCGAAGTATTTTATTGTAGTCAACAAAGGTAAAAGGAGATGGACATCAGACATGGAGATACAGTTTAGAATTTGCGATCTGGTTTTTGGTCTGTTTTGGTCCAGTATTTCCTCACTATGATGTTTTCAAATGATAGCCTATATCCTAGGATGTTGGAAGTATATAATCTGCTTTTTTATTTTGACTTTATAAGGGAGAACAGTTAAGAGATTACAAGAATTTCTAAAGAGACTTTATTGTATGTGCTTTCTGTATTATTGAGTATAGTAAAAGTATAGAAACTTTTGAAGTTAATCTAATGCATTTTGCATTATATTATGGCTATGGGGGCCAGTGATATAATGTACTAGTTTGGTGATTTGATTAGGTTTTGCTTCCATAGGTTCATGTCTTTTAATGCTTGGCCCACAGAGTTTAGTACCAGTAGGAATTGTGCCTTGATTGGAAAAAGTGTGTCATTGTGGAGGTAAGATCTGAGGTCTCATATATAACAACAAGCTAAAAACCTAATTTAATTAGAATATTTTCCTTGACTCCCTATGGAAGACGTGCCAATTTGTACTGCTTGTAGACCAAGATGTACGAGTGCTTGGTGCCCCTATTATACATGCAACCTATGAAACTTCCATGCTTCCCAAATTAAATGTTATTACTAAACTGGAACTGTTATGCCCAACCAAACTAAATGTTTTCTTATAAGAGTTGGTTTATAAATATTTATAAACGATGAAACTTAACTTTTTAAGGCAGGTAGTTTCGAAAAATGTTATTGAAAAAAGGGTTATTTGTCAATCTTTTTAATCAAAATGTGTCTGTCCGCAGTGAAATGACATTTTCTTACATAAATGTAGTAGTTTAAAGGATTTAAAACATTGGTGACTGCAAGCTGAAATAGCCTTTCTAATGGGCCTATTTTCATTGAAAGCATATGACTTACAAGATGTGAATTTAAGCCTGACATTTTACCTGGTTAATTTGGCCTATTTTTCAATTAATTTTTCACAAATTATCTCATATGATTTATATTATCACTTCTTTTTACCATTATTTTTTTCCTTTATCGAAAATTATTTTTTCCAATTATTTCTTTATTAGTAATCATTCATTGGCTCACAAGACTTCCCACTTCGTCCTCAGAGAGCCTCTTAACTTTGTTATTAATCACCTTAGCCAACTACCAAGGAGGCACTAATTTTCATCATGATTTGAGAGCCCACCTTGTGAAATCAACGTGGAGAATTGGGTCCCAATGAAAAGAGAAGTAAAAACGATTAATGTACACTTCTTCGATAATTCACTTAATACATTAACATTTCATCCAAATGATTCTGTCTTACACAGACATTGTGAATTTATTTCACATTAATTTTCTTGAAGTCAGACTTCAATGTGCTATTGAGGTAAGTGAATTTTTATGTATACGTCAACTGACAGCCTAATGTTTAACTGTTGTTTTACTTAAATAATCAATTTAACATTGTGTGTATTTGTTTTTAAACATATAGGATAGATAAATTAAAGAGAATAAATTTATAGTAAAAATATAATTCTGAAGAAAAGTAATCAGTATATATTCAGTAGAATGGCTTACTAAAATTAGTATGCATTATTGTTTATGTGTCCTCATGCATATCGTAATTTCGCATGTATTTAGAAAGGCAATTTTAATGAAACTTCCTGATTTTTAAAATTAGAAAGAGAAAACAATATCTTCCACCATATTCAATTATGGTAAAAAAGTTAATGTACACTTCATTCAGAAATATTAAAAAACATATAACATCATCAAATATTTTTGCCATCCCACTTAATTTTTAGGATTTATTTATTTATTTTATTTTATTTTATTTTATTTTATTTTATTTTATTTTATTTTATTTGGAGTTTAAGAAATTACTGATACCACTGACCCCAGCCCTATGTTTAAACCTGTTGGTTCCACTGATATTCAGATTTACATTTATTAAAAAGTACCATAGAAAAACCTAATTTCTTTAGCTAGATGAATTGACTTCTATTAACTGGTCACAATAGTCCATTTAATTTTGTGATTTAAAGGCCAGTTCCAGAATTTATTATCTCACCTGATACTTAGTAGACTCATGGAATCTTTAAGTAAAAGCTGGATTGATCTATGTTACATGAAAATAAAACCTCACTACAGTAAACAAAATGGCCTTATTCAGTTATAAAAAACTAGTCATAATAATGTTTATTTAGTTTACCTCTCAGTCAGTAAGTATATTTATTTTCTTTCTTCATATTCGAAAGAATGATAGGTACTTGTAATTTAATTATAATTGACTCATATTTCATTAATAGCTGGTAATTAGAAATGTAGTTCACAATATTCTGTTGCTCAAACCTGAGTTGATGTTTTTACAAAGAAAATGTGTATTTATTTCATGTAATTTCCCCTTTTAAAAAACTGTACAGAAGCATCATTTTATAAATTTTAAATGAAAGAGAGTATTCTTTTGTAGATTGAATAATTGCTCAATTAATCATCTCAAATACATAATTGACATGAAAACAGCATGCTAAATATGAAGTATAAAATAAAACTAGGTTAATATATTCTAAAATAACATTCAATATCTATGATGCAAACATTAAAATATCATGAAATAAACTTATATAACTTATGATTTGTATAATACTCCTTGAAGTACTTTATAGTATATCAAAGCAAATAATCAAAACATCCTCCAATCTAGCTTCTATATATGTAAAAGTTATATTCCTTCTTATTTCATAACTTTAATCTACTTTTTATAATCTATAGTGCAAATAATTTAATAATTTAAATCACTCCCATAATCAAAATTTAATATAATCTTGTCAATGCATATTTAAGAATGACTAATGGAATTTTTTAAACCCTAGATATTTATAATATGGTACTTTGTATTTTATTAAAAATTATTTTGTTAATTTTTAAAAGACTTCTTTCTTGTTTTTTCTTATTATAAATAACTTTTATTCCCACATAATATATTCTCATTACAGTTTCTCCTCCTTCAACTAGTCACACTTTCTCCTCATATCCCCTCTCATGTGGATTAACTCCTTTTTTTGTCTCAGTGGAGATAAATCAGGTTTCTATTAACAAAATAAAACAGGGTTAAATGGTATCTTTCTACATTCAAATTGGACCAAAACAAACAAACAAAACAACAGAAAATGAAAAGAACCCCTGAGAAGGCCAAAGAATCAGTAACTCACTTATTTGCACCCTTAAGATTTCCATGAAAATACCAAATTAGAAGCCATAATGTATACAAAGGTATGTAATAGTCCCAACAAATACTGCCTCAGTCTCTATGAATTCATACTGGTTTTTAACATGTTGATCCAAAGGACTTTGTTTCTTTGGTGTCTTTCATTCCCTATGTGTCTATACTCTGTCCCTGAGCCCTGAGGTGAAAGATTTGATGGAGACATCCCACTAACGTTTGGGATGTCTCTCTGTATGTATTGCCCAGCTGTCGTCTCTATATATGTTACAGTATAGGACAAAAGGAAGCTTCCTTGGTGATGGCTGAGCAAAGCACTGATCTATCAGTATAACAGAATATCATTAGGAGTCATTTTATCACTACTTATTTTTTAAGATGAGTAGTTTTTGGTTTTCCCCTAGGTCTTTGGGCTATCTAGTCTCATATTCTTGGTTAACGAAGCAATGTCAAGTATCGGTTCCATTCTTTTGACATAGGCCTTAAGTCTATTAGACATTATTTGATTATTTTAATGAGTTTTGTGTCATCATTACTCAAGCATATTTTGCAGTCAAAGCATTATTGTCAGTCTAAAAGTTTGTGGATAGATTTTTAGCTTTTTCTTGGGTAGTAGATAGAATAACTTCTTGTGGTGGTTTGAATTTATTTGTCCCAGGAAGTGAGTGGCAGTATTAGAAGGTTTGGTCTTGTTGATATGGGTATGGCCTTGTTGGAGGAAGTATGTCACTGTGGGGTAGACTTTGCGACCCTCCTCATAGCTTCCTGAAAGCCAGTCTTCTCCTGTTTGCCTTTAGAAGAAGATGTAGAATTCTCAGTTCTTCAGGACCCTGCCTGCCTGAATATTGCCAAACTTCCCACCATCATGATGAGGATTTAACATCATAACCAATGAGCCATCCCCAATTAAATGGTGCCCTTTATAAGAGTTGCCTTCAGCATGGTGTGTATTCACAACAATGGAAACTCTGAAAAATATACTTCTGGAACCGAAGTTGCTAGGTTATAGGAGAAGAGACTCTAAATAGGCACCAGATTGATGTCTCTATGTTCAGTGAGTTGCAATAGGTTGTCTTCAGGAATGGGGCCTTGACATCAATTCATGGAAAGCAATATATAGTCTTGAAAACATGGGTTTTTTGGCAATTCTCATGAGATTCCTTTGGCCAACAAGTCACTTAGATGTAATACAATCTCAGAACCAGAAACTTTATTTTGTGAAAAGTAAAATCTAGTCAGAGTATTTCTTCCTCAGTATTTGGCAATTTCATTTAAATGGCCTTTACTTGTGTATATATTTTACAACATTTATACTATACTAGTTTTTCATATTACCCCTTAAATTTCCCTTAATTTTAGCTGTCTCTCCATATATTTTTTGGATTTTCCCTTATTAATTTCCTCTTCCCACCTGCTCCTTCTGTTCCAGCACCCTTCTGCCAATCCACCTATAGCTCTATAGACTCTTTCCTTTTGCTAGAGAAATGTAAGTGCCTCCAACTAGTCTCTTGCTGTATACCTAACTTCTGTGGTTCTCTAAATTCTACTTAGATGGATTTAAATGCAAAATTCCTAGATGCTTATAATGCATTTAAATACATGGTACTTCAATATATCTGCTTTTCTTAAATTTGTGTGTTCATATATTTTCATCAGAACATTTATAAATAATGCTATATCTTAATATTTTAAGAGTATAATGATGCCTTTGAGAGAGATTTTGGATGAAGTACTAATAATATTTTCTTTTTGTTTATTTCCTTTTTATGTTATTTTGTACTAGTAATACTTGCAAGTTATTTTCTTAATGTGTAAAATTGGCAAACAATTCATTTCATAATAGTATTCATTAAATGTGATAGAATGTCATTTTGAAAGGGCTAACTGCATATTAATGAAGAAACATGGGGTAAATTTCTTTATATAGGATATTGACTAATGTATATTATATCACATCTTTGTAGACCCATCATTTATAATTTTTTCATAAACATTTTCATATTTCTTTTAAAAAGGTCAAAATTGGTGAGTAACTTAGCAGTGTGTGTCTTAATCTTAAAGGATCTCTCCCTTCTCATTCTCAGCTCTTTTTAGATAGAGTTGTTTACTATATAGTCCTGGCTGGATTGGAACTCTTATAGAACAGGCTTGTTTTTTAATTCAGAAGCCCTTCTGCCTTCACTTCGTGAACACTAGAATTAAAAGCCTGCACATTTACTTACCTGGTGAAATACATTTTGATACACTAAGATACCCATAGGTTTTAGTGAAAACCAATTATTCATGGAAAGATTTACAACTGGTCACTGTACACACACCTTTTCTCATGTTGCCAAAACAGATGTACTAACTCTGAAGAATAACCGAGTTTCTCTTCAGAGTGAATGTCTCATGATTAATGCAATAGACAAGCTTACTTTTACTTACCACTCAGTGATGTTTGTAGAAAAAATACATCATTGAAGGCAGCAAAACAATATAGACGTTTTTGTATGTATCTCTTCTTTCTTGCTTAATATTTATAAAACCAGTACTTAGCTCCTACTTCTAAATGTATGGAAATATACAAACAAAAAATGTTAAAAGATAGAAAAATGATTTCCAAGGATATTTCCCTCACATTAAGAAAATAACTAAGGAATTTTATTTTTCTTATTTGAGAAATAGTACCAATATTTATATAAATCTCATTTTAGGAAAATAATAACACTTAAAGTATTGTTCTAATAGCATACATTAATCTAATCTTAAAGCATACCAATATTAGTCCCTAATTAAATAATTTAAAAAGGTAGACAAAATTCTGATGAGTTAGTGATATTTTATTAAATGAATAAAATCAGTAATGAAAATTCAGATACCATCTGCTTTAATATTAGGCAGACATTTTGACTAAACTCATGAGAGAAAAGTTTTAATAGTGAAAAGTGTAAGTCAAAAGGAATGTAAAACCCAAATGTGATCGTATTATAAAAATGATTTTGTCATTTGAGTTACTATTTGGCTTATTTTGTTTTCATTTAACTGCATACACTCTTGTCCATACTTAGTAGTGGTATATTTTCTAACATAGAAGAACATATTAGTTCATCAGTGGACAAATATAGGTTTTTAAAGACTCATGAAAAAAATACTATACACAAACCAGATATAGTATCTAGTCTGAAACAGTGAATAATATTTCATGGTTTGATAATTTAAAAATCATGTATGTTTAGGGAAATTTATATAGATTACACATTGAGTATGTGATAGACCATAAGAACCTGCTTCTGGGTAAGTTTTAGATTTGCTGAGCAAACTTTACTTTGTTAGCACACTGTAGCAAAATGCTCTTTGAACTGCTTAAAATCATTTAAACCTATATTTACTTGATATTTGATGTGTAAAAGAGAAAAATATCACGGCCACAATTATAAAATTAGATAAATGTCAAAAATTGAGAGCCTGTGAAATATTCCAATTGCTATATTCCAATGGTCTCTAGCTATTCTTCATCTCTTATGACACTATTATGTGGCTTTGGAAGTTGACTCCAAAACTTTGTTTGGTGCTGGCACTTGTAGATTATATATAGCCCTTGTATTATAGAAGCCTAGAAAGCTCAGGAAAATACTTAACTACACTTAATCTTATCCAAAAAGTGGATGTTCTCCATGGAAAAGGTGAATAGAATAGATTGTGTGTGTAGACAGGGGCTTGGTAGGAATAGGAACAGGAGAGAAGAGGTTGGGCAGGGAGAAAGCATAGAGAGGCATTTAGGGAGCAATGTGGCAGGCTAGTGCAGAGAAAACTTCCTAGAACTTTTGAGGGTGACTCTAGCAAAAACTTTTAGTAATGGAATATACTGAGCATTAATAGAACAAGTCATCCTGTAAGCAGGCAGAGCTCCAAACGGTGGGACTTGAACAACAACGCACCCACTCACAAAACCTCTGACCCCCACACATGTCCTGATTGCAAGATGTGCTAGGGCAATGTTGGCTCAGACCTTATGAGAGTGGACAACCAATGACTGGTCTAACTTGAGTTCCAGTAATAAGAGGGAGCCCATGCCAGACACATCCTGCATTGCCAAAATGGAAAGATGAATGTCTCAGAGATGTAAAATGGTTGCTGAACCCAATCACCATCAGAGAGGTTTCCTCTGGCAGCTGATGAGAGCAAATGCAGATAGCAGCACTGAAACAGTAGCAGGAGCTCAGGAAATTCTCTAAAAAAGTGGGAGGGAAGACTATAGGAGCCAGAGGAGTAGAGAACACAGCCCATAAAAGTAATTAAACAGAGCTCATAGGAGCTCACAGAAACTGAATCGGCAATCTTAGAACCTCAACGGTGTGGGGCGGTGGGCTGTGGGAAGCAGCTGGGTGCCTGGTTGAGCAAGCCTTGAACCCCGGACCTTTACCAGGATGGCAGGTGTTCGGCGCTGCCCCCAGGCCCTGGTTCTTTTCATTCAGCTTCGGCCCTCCACAGCCTCTCCCAAAGAGAGGTCTATGACTATCAGTCACGAGGAACAGTGCCTCAGGCCCTCCCACATGTAGATGAGGTATCTCTAAGCTCTCTGACCAAGCCAATAAGCTTTATCTGCTGTCAGACCCTAACCCACCCTGAAACTGTATATAAAGGCTCTATTCGGGAGAAGTAAAAGGGGTGTGTGTTCGAGAATCATCTTGGTGTCCGGGAGGTTTTGTCTCAAGAGCTGTAACACTTGGGGAGAGATCCGCTCTCCCGGAACCTTCCTGGGGCACCAAGCTGCTTCCTTGCCTGCTAGCCGGCTTCTATCGGCCTAGCCCGGGCGGCTCAGCGTGGAGAGACAGGTGCAGCAACTGGGAGTGACCGAGCTGTGACAGCGGAGACTCGAGTAGAGGTGGCAGCGGAGGCAGGCAATCTCTCCTCCCTGCTTGCACTCGCACCCTTTTGGCCCAGACCTCTCACACCAGGCTGGGCTGAAGATCATCGTGGGACACCCTCCAGAACCGTTCTCCCACACAACGGGTCTAGTATAGGTCTTCTGCATACCTGTTGTGATTTTTTAGCTTTGGGTGTTTATGGGATTTCTAACAGTGGAGATGTCTCTGACTCTTTGCTCTTGGAAACGTTTCTCTCTTACTGGCTTGTCTCACTCAACCTGGTTACAAGGGCTTATGCCTAATCTTATTGTATCATGTTATACCATTGTAATAGTTTGTATATGTTCAGCCCAGGAAGTGGTATGACCCTTTTGGAGTAGTTCTGGCCTTGTTGGAGTGTGTCATTGTGGGTGTGGGAAATAAGATCCTCATTCTAGCTGCCTGGAAGCCAGTATTCTGTTAGCAAGCTTCAGGGAAAGATGTAGAGCTCTCATCTTTGCCTGTACCATGCCAGCCTGGATGCTGCAATACTTTCTGCCTTGATGATAATGAACTGAACTCTGAATCTGTAAGCCAGCATCAATTAAATATTGTCCTTACAAGAGTTGCCTTGGTCACGTGTTTCTTCACAGCAGTAATATCCTAACTAAGACAGTCATAATTGGTGAATATCCCTGAGAGAACTGTTCTTTCTGAAGGAAAACAGGAGCCCCAGATCTCAGGCAGAGGTGAGTTGAAGGCAAACTGCCAAGAACTGGAGGCATGGGTCTCTTTGGTAGGGATACATTGTAGGAGAGAAAAAAGAAAAATGAGAACATAAAAACTAAGCTGGTGTCTTCAAAGTAACACTACCTTTTGCGAGTCTGCCATTGCCTTGGTGGGGACAGACATGGCTCTTGCCCTGAGACAGGTTCCCCTCTGTAAGCCTCCATGATTGTTGATGGCTGCTGTGTAACCCTTGTTTGTGTAATAATGTACATATTTTCTGGAACCACTACTAGCAGTGCAGGACTCTTTCCTTTTGAGAAATGTCCTCCCTGTTAATGTAAATGACTCCAGAATAATTAGAAACAGCACAAGTCCAGGAGTCAAGTATGTGGCTATGTCTCAGCAAAATAGTAAAATACTGGAACATTTGGGACAGTCCTTAAGGCTATTGGAAAGAACTCTAAATACATGAGTTTGAAAATATATAATTTCTCAACTATATAAAAATAAGGATGGAATATGATTAATGAAGGTTTCACTAATCTAAAAGAATAAAAGCAGCTGTGCTGTGAACCAACTTGATTGAAACTTACTGAGGAAGGAGATAAAAAGATTTAGGGAGTGGTGGTCACAGGAGATCTCACTAAGCTAAGTTTTTTGTTTATGCTTACAAAGACAGATAAATTCCTGCATTCAGGGTCAGTTTAGGACAGAGCAAGGGTAGGACCAGGCTTGGTGGAAATAGTAATTTTAGGGCAGGGTCCATGTTAATAGATTCCTGTCTGTGCTTAACCAAGGCAGACAGATCTCTGAATTTTTAGTGATGTTAAGAAAAACAATGTATGCTTGCTGTCTCCTAAGAATCAAAGGGTGGGATCACAGGATGCTGATTCATAAGATAATAAAAAAAAAAAAAAACTTGAAGTAAATGACTGAATTGATATTTAAATAAAATAATGAGGATTTAGTCTGCATGAGATAAGCTAGCAGAGAGCAATAGCTGTTCGTTATGATTTTTCTCTAGAGAGAACTGAAATCTGAAGAGCAAAAACAGCTCTTCAATACTTTTTTTTTAAAAGGATATCTGACTTGGTTAGAAGACCAATAATTTTTATATCAGCTCTTCTGAGTTTAGTCAGAAAATTAGCTATCCAGATAATTTTTAGAATATTTACTAACAGAGAGAGCTCTTTCAACTAGAAACATTTTAGAATACCAAAAAAAGTGGTGTCTGTCTAGAGCAGAATACAAACACACACACACAAACATACACACACAAACACACACACACACACACACACACACACACACGTGTACGCGCACGCACAAGCACACACACATGCATACAGAGAGAAGGGGGAGGAGAGAACAGTCTGGAAGAGTCTGGAAAGCTATATCAACAGAACCTAGACCACTAATTTGGACCACATTTGATTTTTTTTGCCACTCTGAAACACCCCTTCTCTTAGAAACTCTTCACCAAGCTGAGGCTGATCCTTGGCAGTTTTATTTTATTTATTTATTTATTTATTTATTTATTTATATCCCAATTGTTTCCCCTCCAGTGACCCCTCGCTGAGTTCCTCCTCCCATGACCCTCCCTTTTGCTCTGAGAGGGCACCCCTCCTTTATATATCATCGTAACCACCACACTCCCTTTGCATGAAGTCTCTGCAGGCGTAGGCTTATATTCTCACACTGAGAGACCAGCAGCCTTCTGCTACATATGTGTTAGGGAACTCAGACTAGCCCATGTATGTTCTTTGATTGGTGCTTCTGTCTCTGGGAGCTCACAGGGTTTAGTTGACACTGTTGGTCTTCACTGTGGGGTTGCTACCTCCTTCAGGACCTACAATTCTTCCCCTAACTCTACTACAGGGGCCCCGACCTAAGTCCAATGTTTGTCAGTGGTTATCTGCATCTGTCCAGTATCTGCTGGGTAGAGCCTCTCAGACGGCTGCTATGCTTGGCTCCTGTTTTTGTTTAAGTGCAATATAGCATCATTAACAGTGTGAAGGATTTGGTGTCTACCCATGGATTGGGTCTCCAAATGGGCTGGTTACCCATTCCTTCAGTCTTTGCTCCATCTTTGTCCCTGCATTTCTTTTAGACAGGAACAATTTTGGATTAAAAGTTTTGTAAGGGGGTTGGTGTCCTCATCCTCCCACTGGGGATTCTGTCTGGCTATGGGAGTTGGACTTTTGAGGTTCCATATCCCAACTTTTGGGCTTTTCTGCTAGTCGCCTTTATTGACTCTTGGGGGCCTCCTTTATACCAGGTATCTGGGCTTTCTTAGAGAATCCCTTCATCCCCAAAAGGGCCCAGGTTAGCATTACAAACTCCATTTTGATTTAGACTCTACTTTATGATTAACTTGCCCTTATGAATGAACTCAGGGTACTGGAAAAAAAAAAAAAAACCCTCACAACTTATTCCAGGAGCTATGTCACCCTGGTAACAATCACAATTACTCTGGGCAAATAGCCACTCCACCCCTAGCAACAATCAATCAGTTCTTAAGGGGAAAATATCTAGTGTCTAAATAGATTGATTAAGCTAGCAACCATTGTTCATACTAAACTGAAATTGTTACTAACCAATAGAAGTGCACCAAGCAAATCCAACCTTTTATGTAACTGTCAAGTTGGAAAATCCTTCAACCTACTACCATGATAAACAGGCAAAGCTCATGGACCTTCCACAACTTCTACTGTGCTGGAGAGTTTGGACAGTCTAAACTTAAGCTTGACAACAAAGACTCTGTTTTGCATATGAGTTGTACTAACTGAAAAGTACTAACTCTTGTAGCCAGTCAGGACTCCCAACAGATGGACACACCCACCTACAAAACTTTTGACCCAAAATTGTTCCTGTCTAAAGGAAATGCAGGAACAAAGATGGAACAGAGACTGAAAGAATGACCAACCAGCGACCAGCCCATTTTGAGACCCTTTCCATGGGTAGACATCAAATCTGTCACACTTTTTAATGATACTATATTGTACTTACAAACAGGAGCCTACATAGTATCCCTTGATTCTGATAGTCTGTGGGGACTTCACAATCTGGACATAACACCATGACCACTGGGAGCTGCATATTTCCCTCCATTCTCCTAGTACTGAGGGACTCTCTCCTGTTTCTCCCCATGCCTGATCCTGTCCACTATTCTAATAGCCCACCCCTCACCACACAAGCTCCTTCCCTCCTTCTTCCTCCAATGAATATTTTGTTCCCCCTTCTAAGTGGGACTCAAACATTCTTACTTTGGCCTTCCTTCTTGTTTAACTTCTGTGGGCTGTGGAATGTATCATTGGTATTCTGAACTTTCTTGGCTAATATCCACATATCAGTGAATACATAACATGTATGTCCTTTTGAGACGAGGTTCCTCACTCAGAAGGATATTTTCTACTGCCATCTATTTGCCTGCAAAATTCATAATGTCCTTGTTTTTAATAGCTAAATGCCATTATGTGTAAATGTACCATATTTTCTGTATCCATTCTTCAGTTGAGGGAATATGGGTTGTTTCCAATTTGAATAAAGCTACTGTGAACATAGTGGAGCACATGCTCTTGGAGTATGGTGGAGCATAGTATGGTTATAATAGTTCACTCCAAGGATTTGTGATTGTATATTCATAATTGCTATTCTCTTTAAAGAAATAATTATGCCTCAGTAATAATTAAATATTTATATCAAGTATTAAATATATATATAATATTATATAATATGATTAAATCTTTAATTTTCAAACTGCATTTCTTTAAATATTTTATTTTATGTTTCTTGAAGGTTTATAATTAACATTTTTTCCTATTTTCATTTTATATGAAAACATATTTTAACAAAATAACTGGAAAAGAATTTTTGAGACACTAAGACATCATCATGAAATGAACAGAATAGATTCCAGTTAGATTCCATCTAACCTAAAAGTCTCTTCTTCTGAACTTCTTATTTATTAAAATTAGTCACATAGTTCTTTCCTGGCACTAACTCCTTGACATCTGTCATTTATCTTCCTCATATGAGATTAGATCTAACTTACTGGAACAGATGTCATGCCACTGGAGAAAGCCAGAAGAGATCACACTACCCTATAATTAATCAGAGACAGCTACAAAGAATACCCATCAGTGAAAAGGAAGTTGTCAGAATTGAGATATCCTGTACAGCAGTTACCGTATTTGGCAAACAGTTTGAATACATTGTATATAAACATGTGGAATCATTTTCTCTTTTAAATCAAACAAACTAACAAACAAAAATAATCCATTCTTATTGAGAAACTATGTTTTCATTCTAGGTGCCTAGAATACCTTCTGCAGAGACAATATTTAAAATTGAAAGTGGTAAAATGTGATGTCAGTCCACTAGTGGAGTTATGCCATTCTCCTTTCTTAGCATATTAGACAAACAGAATTGAAAATAATGCAGCATTTATATTATTTCTGATGCTACAGTAGAATTTGAGCACTATATGAAAAGAAAAAAAACTGGGGAGAGAGAGTACAGTCATATCTTCTCCTTGCTGTAAATTGAAATAATTTAAGCTATTCTCTATTTAATATGATAATGGCTTTATTTTATCATTTATAACCTTTATTTGGTTGTCGTATGCTTCTGTCAAAGACTTTTTTTGTGTCAATTGATATTATCCATATGATGTTCTGACTTGATTCCATGTGTTATGATAAACTACATTTATTGTTTTACATATTTTCAACATCTCTGCATGCCTGGAATGAAGACAATTTGGTAATGTGGTCTTTAATTCATTTCAACATATTTTGTTGAGTAATTTTATATTTCTCTTCACCTGTTCTATAATTAATGTGTTTTGTTTTTATGTGTTATCTGGTTTTGGTATCAGGGACAATTATCTGGTTTTGGTGTCAAGGAACAAGAAACTCCCAATGGCATATTATAGTTAAAAATAAAGGAAAATGTGGTGGTATTGAAAGATCTAAAAGAAAATATACAAATCTCATATAAAGGAAAAGTCATTAAAATAATAACTGTCTTTTCAATGGAAAAACTAAGTCAGAAGAGCCTAGGATAATGTACCTAAGGCTTTAGAAGAGTACAGATGATAACCTAGACAACTTTGCCCAGCTAAAATATCTGGTAGTAATTAAAGGAGTTAAAAACTCAAGAGATACTCAGACTAAAATAACTTATGTTCACCAAACCATCCCTGAAAGACTACTGAAATCATTCCTTCAGTCAAAGAGAGTGTGATGGTTTGAATAAAAGTGGCCCCCATAGACTCAAGTTTGTCCCATGGAGAATGGCACTACCAGGAGGTGTGGCCTAGTTGGAGTAGGTGTGGCCTATTGGAGGAATTGTGCAACTATGGGGACAGGTTCTTGCATGTTCTCATGCCTGGCCTATTGTGGCAGCCTTCTTCTGCTGTCTCCAGTTAAAGATATAGAACTCTCAGCTCTTTCTCCAGCATTATGTTTGCTTGCATGCTGCCATACTTTTTGTCAAGACAATAGTGAATGAAACCTCTAAAACTATAAGCCATCTCCAATTAAATGTTTTGCTTTATAAGGGTTGCCATGGTCATAATGTCTCTTGACAACAACAGATAGTTTTAAAAGTTCAAATTAAGAAGCATGTTCAATGTACAGTTAAGAGTATATTATCATTTAAACTTTCAATGGCATTCAGAATGCAAAAGTTAAAACAAAGTAAACCTTCAGATGTCTGAGGAACATGGGTTTCAAGTAAAAAAAAAAATATTTCTGGAATAAGTTTTTAAAAAGTCTGCTATACGAAATGGAAAGTCTCAAATCATTATTTTCTCTTCTCACTTCAAGAATCCAATGGAGAATGGATATTTCCACACAACAAATTCATAAATGAGTAAAGAGGAAGGTAAGAAAATCAGAAGATAAAAGTAAGGGAATGTCCAGGTTAATGTTATAAAAGATCACAAGATGGCAGTTAACTAAAGACAAGGTAGTCAGTCTGTTAGTCAGACTTTTCTGAAATAAGAGGCACAAAAGAGGATTTTTAAAAAGAATATATTGGTTCATGAGGTTGACCACATTATATGATCAGTATATTATATAAAAGAATAATCTAAAATGCCATACTTGATTATAAAGATCAATAGTAGATCTTGATCAAAAGGAGTAAGAAATTCAAAATCCAAACCAAATAGCAACAACATGGTATGAAGAATGCAGGACATAAAATGGCAAAAATTATTCATGATCCTATCAACTGTTAAACCTATACTTGAGAATGGGCTGGACAGGGTACCTAGGAAAAATAACAACACTGCTATTTAATTCTAATTTATGATCATGATCTATAAGGTAGAATGTAATATAAATCAAACAGTATAATACATAATTTATGATATGTATTATTTGTATAGTATATGGCAGAGATACTATGAACATATAAATAAATAAGTATATGTAATGTTTATTTTATGTAAATTAGTCTTTGTCTCAGCATATTCTCCTTTTTTAATTTTTATACCAATATTAATGCTTAATGTTTGTTTTTCCACAAGAATAATTAAATGAAATTAAATACTTGAATAGATAATCTCTAATGCCCTTTCCAATCTCTAAATTCTTTAAATACATGAATAATTCAAAAGATGATCACTGCAAAATAAAGCTATTAATAATGAAAGTTCCAACTCATTTTAATGTTACATTGCCTCAAATGTATTTCCCTATCAGTTAAAATTAAGAAAACATTTCTAGGCAAGCATAAAATCTATTTCATAGAGAAAGTTCTTTATCAGTAATATGCAAAAATGTGTCACTTATTATAACAAACAGTCATGCATATTTAGATTTGGTAATTAGATTGATGCTTATATCTCTTAAAAATGAATGTGCTAAATTATCAACAAGTAAAATGAGTTCAGAGGGCTTCTGATAAAAAAACAGATCCTTTAATAACCCAAATCTACAAAAACTGTTAATTTAAGACTCTCATTGCTTTTATTATTCCTGTAGAAAATAAATGATGTTATTCAAGTTCGCTGTATTAAATATGGTTGTAATCTCACACATATCTTGTTAGGAACTAATTTTTAATTATCATCCTTCTATTCTATTTTGACAAATTCAGAACAAAAATAAGAATCGTATTTAACACTCTTCTATGATGCTTTTATGAACATTGATAAACACTGATTTAAAATTAAATTTTCTGAGTTGGAATACAAAAATACTTATGATCATTGCTTTCTGTGGCTATGGATTCTTGATAATTTCCATTTCAGGGTGGACACTGATTAGGTTGAGCCTTCTGCATAGGATTTAATGCATTTAAAAGTACTCCATATTACACATGGAAATACTTAGAACAACTTATCTTCAGTCAGTTGAAATAAGTAACTCATATTCTTGGTATACTTAGGAAATTGTACTCGATAGGTATTTCATATTTACCAAAATTGACTCATCAGAAGGAATCAATTAATGATAACAGAACATTGAGACGTCATCTTCTAGTCTTATGAGTTAAAAATGTAAGGTCCTAAATTATTTATAATATGACATGATTCTCTGACTTAAACAATATTACATTAAGTTTTTAGGTTATAACAATATTGTCTAATTGTATTGTTTTATGTTTCCAGTAACTTTTTTCATGTAAATAGAAACTGATGTACATGTCAGACATGCCATGTGCATCCTTTGTTTCCTCATATCCCAGTTAATTAAGACAATAAAGTACAGGTCCATATGTTCTGTGTATATTAAGCTCAATAGATTCAATTCCTCACACTTGGGATTGTGTAAAATTTACATCAGGTCTGTAGACTAGCAACAGTATAGCTTTTGTATGGCTTTACAGCAGAATTAACAGTCAAGGTTTCTAGTACAATTTTTTTTTTTTTGTTATAGTGGATGTCACACAATGAATAAAATATTACATAGTGACTCAAATTACTTGTACTCATTTGAACCCTTAGAGCTGAATACTTTCCAATGTTTCAGGTATGAATTGTTAAATGATTGTGATAGTGACAGAGGGATGATATTGGAAATAATGATAAAATCTTTTTAACATCTTTTTCGGCCAGACACCGACTTATTTTCTTATTTGTAGGTCATAGTGGCAATCAAATGATACTATGGCACAACACTGACAGGTTCTGTGTTCCTTGTATTCTTACTTCCATGAGACTAATAACTTATTAATGTTGAACTGAATAAATGCTGGGAGATACAAGTAAATGCAGTGAATAATACAGAAATTTTACTACCCACATTTATTAAAATGTGTCACATATTTTCTGTGGCTAACATTAAGACATTTCTATGATACTTACCTTGTGTCATGCCAATTTTCTGTTGGGTGAAATTCTTTCTCATCTTTTGAACACATGAGATAAATATCAGAGTTTCTTTAAAAGATGTCAAAATTAAAATGTTATATAAGTTGTCAGGATTGCAAAATGGAAAATGTTGAAGCAATGTATTTACTTCTCTATAAGGTAACTTTACTTTCGACTGAGGGATTATTGCTATATTGACCTTCAGAATAAAGCAAGAAAATGAAAAATACTATAACTATTTTATGTAGAATTTAGTTATCACTCTTCTAAATAGTAGTTAATTAAACATGTGTAGTAAAATATACCATAAAATTGGTACTATATGGCATCATTATAAAAGAAGTATAAACACTTGTATAAAAATTTACTTTGTCTTTTAAATTAACAATTATGTATTTTTATCTTTAGAAGTTATCATAACTTTATCTAATTAGATTTATCTAAATTCATAAATGGAGAAATGACCTGTATTCTATTGTCTTACTTAACTGAAATATGAAGAAACAAAGGATGTACATGGAAAGTCTGACATGTACATCAGTTTCTATTTATGTAAAAAAAATTGTAACTGGAGATGTATAAAGCAACACAATTAGACCATGTTTTTATTACCTAAAAACATAAAATGCAATGACCAATTTAATACTTATAACAAAAAACTGTATGCCATATTTTAATATTTCAGGCTACATTTTTTTTAACCAATCTGAAATATCTGAGATATCTGAAAAGGTTTTGATATATTCTTCTTAAGTATCACATTCTCTATGAGGCATTCCTGGTTTTTTTTACCAAAAATTACACATAGTCTTTTTGTTTGTTTGTTTGCTTGGGGTGTGTGTGTATTATTGATTATCATATTTATTTACATATCAAATGTTATCCTCCTTCCCGATTCCCCTCCACAAAGCCCTTATCCCATACCCTCCTGCTGCTTCTATGAGGGTGCTCCCCACCCACCCACTCAGTCCGGCTCACAGCCTTATCATTCTCCTACACTGGGCATTGAGCCTCACAGGGTCTCCCCTCCCATTGATGCTAGATAAGGCAGTCCTCTGCTACATACTCAGCTGGAACCATGGGTCCCTCCATGTGTGCTCTTTGTTGGTGGCTTAGTTCCTGAAGCTCTGGGGTGTGTGGTTGTTTGATATTGTTGTTCTTCTGATGGAGTTGCAAAGCCATCCAGCTTCTTCAGTACTTCCCTCAACTCTACCATTGGGTCCCTGTGCATAGTCACTTGATTGGCTACAAACATCTCCATCTGTATTGGTCAGGATCTGGTAGAGCCTCTCAGGGGACAGCCATACCAAGTCCCTGACCTCAAGCTGTACTTCAGAACAATGTGATTAAAAAGCATGGTATTAGTACAGAGACAGGCAGGTAGATCAATGGAATAGAATCGAAGGCCCAGAATTAATCCCACACACCTGTGGTCACTTGATCTTTGACAAAGAAGCTACAACTATCCAGTGGAAAAAAAGACAGCATATTCAACAAATGGTACTGACTCAAGTGGCAGTCAGCATGTAGAAGAATGCCAATTGATTCATTCTTCTCTCTTTGTACAAATCTCAAGCCTAAATGGATCAAGGATCTCCACATACAACTAGATATGGTGATTCTAATTTTTAAGAGAAAATGGGAAAGAGCCTCGAACACATCAGCTCAGGGGAAAATTTTATGAACAGAACACCAATCTTAGAGCTCCGGCTCCAAGATCAACTATAGAGAAATGAGAACTCATAAAACTTAAAAGCTGCTGTAAGAGAAAACACACTGTCAGCAGGATAAAACTGTAACCTACAGGTTGGGAAAAGATCTTTACCAACCTTGTATCTGATAGAGGGCTAATATCCAGTATATACAACAAACTGAAGAAGTTAGACTCCAGAGAACCAAATAACCCTATTTAAAAATGGGGTATAGAGCTAAACAAAAATTCTCAACTGAGGCATCGCTAATGTCTGGAAAATACCTAAAGAAATGTTCAACTTCTTAGTTATCAGGGAAATGCAAATCAAAACAACTGTGAAATTCTACCTCATACCTATCAGAATGGCTAAGATTAAAAACTCAGATGACAACAGACAGCAGATGCTGGCGAGGATGTGGAGAAAGAAGAACACTCCACTGCTAGTGGGAATACAACCACTTTGGACATCAGTATGGAAGTTCCTCAGAAAATTGGACATAGTACTATCTGAGGACCTAACTATACCACTCCTGAGCATATACCCAAAAGATGCTCTAAAATATAACAAGAACACAAGCTCTACTATGTTCACAGCAGCCTTATTTGTAATAGCCATGTGTTGGAAACAACCCAGATGTCCCTCAACAGAGGAAATGAATAAGAAAATGTGGTACATTTATACAATGGAACTATTAAAAACAATGATAAAATTTGCAGGCAAATGGATGGAACTAGAAAATATAATCCTGAGTGAGCTAACCCAGTCAAAAAGAAACACATATGGTATGTATTCTCACTGATAAGTGGATATTAAGAAAGAAGCTCAGAATACATATTCTTAATCATTTTCTCCTGTCTAATCAGTCTGCCAAATCAACTATCAGTTTTCTTATAAATTATCATTTATATACCTTTTATATATATATTCCTTTTTAGTTTTAACACAGTTGATCTTTCAGGTAGTTGAATAATTTCATCTTTTCTTATTTGTACCTCCAAAGCAGTTACAATGCATTCTTCCACTCTAAAATATTTTCTTCTATGAATATATTACTAACAATTACTAATACATATTTGATGAAAAAATTAATGGTTGTGGAATGTTGTAGAGGAATTTAATCCAGCAACATGACTGCTATGACAAGGAATCACATTCAAAGACCTTTTAGATCTGGTGATCCAGCTAGAATGTAGACAAGCTATACACTTTTATTCCCTCTTGCTTCATACAGATACACCCTTAGTACATATACTTAATCTGAAACGGTGAACGTAAAGTTAGTTTGTAAAAGAATGTATCCATGTTTGAAATTAATATTTAATTGAGTGGCAGACAAAAGTGACAAATCAGAGAAAAAAACTGACAGAATGAGTCAGATAGGCATGCCCAACTTTTATGATAACAGACAGGAAAGAGAGGCTATTTAAGAGTAGTACAGAGAAAGTTCAGTCAAATCAATTCATGAAGTCAGGTCCATTCAGTTACCTGAGTTCTGTTAGTATATTTCTGTTCACTTCAGTTGACTATAGTCAGAGTTAATTCGGTGGAGTTGAGGTCAGTTTAGTCAGTTTTGTTCAATGCCATTCAGTTCTTGGAAAGCAGAAACAGTATTACTGGGATGATTTTATAGAGAAGGAATGAGCTAGAGTATAAAAGATGGAGCCAGAATATTAGATTATATTGCCAGAGTTAGTTTGAGGCCAACCAGCACAGTTCAGTGAGAAGCAAAGATAGGCCAGATTGAATCAGTCAGGTTGGAGAAGAATTTGAGCCATAACAGCTAAGCTGAACCTGACAGCCAAAGTTCAGAAAGAATAAGAAAGGATGGGCTTATTCAGCAGTAAGTCGCACAGCCTGAAACATTCTAGGTCTAGATTAGATTATATTGAGGCTAGAAGATTCCAGGCTAGGCCTAAGGACAGTAAAAACAGAGATGTCTTAGCCCAAATCATGTCTTCATAAAGCTTAGGTATGAATTTCATCTCATTCTATCATCAGAAATAATAAACCCAACATTACAGAAGGGATACCTTGTGTGGGATGTCAGTTAATGGTTAAAATTTCTGGACTGCAATCTGCCACAGGAATAAGTTTCTTCAAATCAAGGGAAAATGAAAATGGCCTTTTAATTTTATGACTTTTCTATAATGAATATTTTCAAAATTTGACTCTTATTATAATATTAAGTTCTTTTTTATTCCTCATAATAATGTTTTTGTTCTTTTAGAATTGTGGTTTAATGATAGTACTGTTATAGATATAACTGTAACAAAGATATTTTTAATCATATATCAGTGAACATTTTAAAATTATGTTAAGAATAGCAACAACAACAACATTCAGATATGTCTTGTCCAAAAATAATCTTCAGACTTTCTCTAAAAAATCACAAAAGCAAACATCATGGAAACTATTCACTTATTAAAACTTGAAGAAAATTTCTGAAAACTAAACTTAAGGGATGATTTTACATGTCTGTATTTTACATGAGAGGAATCTTCACAGTTCTCCCATTTCATGGCACAAAGAACTTAAAAATAACTTATGAGTAATGATTGACTTAACTTAGGACTCCAAGAAAGCCACATTTAAAATACTAAGAGAGAGCCTACTGTAGTATCTCAGAATGCTCAGCGTATTGATAAGGCTGTGTTTCATTTGTAGTAATCAAAGATGGGTTTCTAAGCCAAAATAGCAACAACATAAGAGAAAAAAGAAATATATAATATGGGCACTCAGAAAGAAGGTAAAAATATTTCTGAAAATAATAAAAATATAACCACATTTAGAAAACTGAAAAATCAGGCTCAATGCAAAGAAAACAGATGAAACAAAAAATGACACATAAAGTTGAAATCAATGATATAATAAATGGGGATCAAAGTCTCTAACACAAACAAACTGATTTTTCTGAATAACAATTAAATTAAACAGTAAAAGCTAAGAGATAAAGACAGATAATATATCAATATGAAAAAATACAGAAAAACAACACTGAATCTGATAACATCAGTGTAATATATTTGAAGACCTCCATAGTAATTTTGATGAAAGGGTCAACTCTTTAAAAGACAAACCCATGAAAATTTAAATGAGAGAAATAGACTTTTTAAAGCTACAATTTTTTTCCACAAAATAGAAACCTGGGAAAATTTTATAACTCACAGTTAGACTATAATTGCCCCGACAAAATGCCACACAATGACATTACATGAAACCAAAACACTGACCATTTGTTCTTGGAAATGTTCATGTAAAATATTTCCTACAAATGTTGGCAAGTATTGGCTAGTCAGTTCCCTCAGAACCCAAACATTATAGAATAGTCCAAATGTCATGGTTTAACCTCTAGAATTTGACAGTAAGACCCTACAAATGAAGTCATTGGTACTGATCTGGAAGCTTCAGTCCAACTACCTAGCTATCATAATGCTAAAATCTTTTATTCATCCTACTACAATAGAAAACTAATCATTAGTCTTATCTAACTTTAAAATCTTAGAGTTATAATAACTTTTTGGGCAAAGCATACACAATGGTACAATAGTGGCATGAACATCATGTAAGTAATCAATCACCTTTCTGATTATATTTAGTCCTGCTTCACAAAATGAAATTTATACCTGCCTCCATTCTCGGGCCAAGACCCTGCGGATAAACAGATAATAGGTCCTACGGGAGACCATATCAGTATTGCTTTGCTATATGAGCATAGTATTAAACTAGCACCAAATGGCTGATACTTATATTTATAGATTATCTCTTGGCTTTCATCAAAATGATTTCATTTTTATTAAAAGTAAATTATGTCATACAACAGGTCTTGACCATACTTTCTTTTTTTCTACTTCTCCAAGTGCCCTCCCACACCTCCTCTCTCTTCCAGATCTACTCCCCCTCCATTTTACTTTAGAAAAGATCAAGTATCCAAGAGAAAACAACTAAACATGAAACAAAACAAAACAAGATACAAAAAGACAAAAAAACCTCACAGTGAGGCTGGATATTATGAGAAGAAGAGTCCCCCAAACAGGCAAAAATGTCAAATATATAACCATTCCCAGCATTAAGAATACCACAAAATCAACAAGCTAACAGCTACAATACATACACAGAAGACATGGTACAAATTCTTGCAGACCTTGTGCTTGATCTCTAGTCTTTCTGAGTCCTTATGAACTTTGCTTAAATGATTCAGTAGGCCATGTTGCCTGGTGTCATATCAAGGCTGGTAGATGAAAGAAGCAGTGTGTTCATGCCACAAGCCTTCAGTTGCACATATGAACACATAGTGCTTTTGAGAGTTAGACAAAAGTCCTGTGCAATCACAAACCATACTAAATGCCCCATCATGTAGAGAAAAGGTAACTATGAAGTTCCATTTGTAGTTGAAGACCCTTGACAATCGATTACTGCTAGGTCACGGAAGTCATTTTTCATTAGGAAAATATATCATGGTAGATCTAGAAAACCCAGTGGAAGACCACCTATCCAGTAGTACAAATTCAGCCCAAATTGGGCTTAATAGGTTATACTAGATAGGTTAAGAAAAGAAGAAAGAAAATTTTGAGAGATAAGGTAGTGTGCATATGGGAAGAGTTGAGGGATAGGGCTGAATGTAATCACACTGTGTGAAATTCTCAAAGAAATTATAAATAACTGAAGACTGAATCAAGTATTTATACATATATATCATAACCAAGTTAGGTATGTAAAATAATTTAAAATTTGAATATAGGTTAGAAATTCTCATCAATAATTAATAATTAGAAAAATCACTTATTCACTTAAGAGAAGAATTTTAATCACATGAAACAGGTTACTAAGAACTGCATGTTACATTCATATTATATATCCATAGTAATCAAATCTAGAGAGAAAAAGTAAATTAGTGGATTTATGGGTCTACTTGGAGATGGTTTGTTTAATGTTTGCCTTTTTGTTTTTGAGAAGACAAATTTGTTCTAACACAATATATTTTGATCATATCTTTCCTGTAGCCCAACTCCTCCCTGATATGACTATATGCTCATTCTTTCTTTTAACAACATAACAACAATAATAAAAAGGAAAATTAAAGAAATCCACATAAAACATGTGTTCCAATTTATGTTGATCAGATATTTAAAAGAACATAGTTATTAAATATTAGCTATACACAGAAAATATTTATAATCTTATACATTTTACTATTCTAATAAGTAATTCTTTAAAATTATATACATAAACATTATTTAGGAAAAATTCATCAAAACTGCATTATGTAATAAGGTTTTACTTTAAAAATTAAGAAAAGCCATATAAATTCATTATATGCTATCTTGACAAGAATTGTATAACAAGAATACTCAGATCTTTAGTAATATGATTGTGGTGGGTTTTATACAGTCTATTGGAGAAAGCTGGGAGAGAGAAATATCTTCTGAAAGTGATGTGAGACATCTTTCAACTAATGTGTGAAAACTTTGGAGCGAAAGTGTCATTGATGCCCTGAGGTACTTGCTCCAGAGTAGACCCATCAACACAGATCTAAAATTGTTTCAGAGCATGGTGTCAGATTCGTCAATCTTCCAGAAACTTAAGAATAACTTCTCCACTGAAGTCTAACATAACATTCTCTTCAGCAGAAATGCAGATTCATTAGAAGTCTAAAATATAGCACAGTCTAATTTATACAAACAAAACCAGAAATTCTTGAAGTACTTTTAAATCAATCTTAACTAAACAATTAAAATAAACAAGCATGGCCATGTCTTGTACCCCTAAACAATAATCAATTTGCCACAAATTTCCAATGTTTTGTTTTATGTTATAAATGTGTAGAAAATAAAAATTTAAGGAAATATATGTATATTTTAAGGAGTATATTTAAGAAATATATATTCTAAATTAACAAGACTCATATTTTATTTACTTTTATAGATTTACTTTTCATTAAATATGTTTAGAAAATGTATTAATCAAGAAATTATTGAAGTTTTTTATTTGATTTTCTGTTAAGAGTCTTGGTTAGTAAAAAGGAAATAATAAACATTTGACTATTTCATAAATTAATTTTTGGTAGAATATTCATAAATTTTATATGGATGATTAAACTAATAAAAGTTTAGTAGATCAAGAACAGGCATTAAGAAAGAAAATAATTTGTTGATAATACTGTCTTTTTAATTACTGTATGGTTTTGGCTTCTTTGTCAAAAATCAAATGATCATAAGTATGTGGGTTTATTTTTGGGTTTTCAAATCTATTCCATTGATCTACCTGCCTGTCTCTGTACTAATGCCATGCTGCGTTTATTAGTATTGTTCTGTAGTACAGCTTAAGGTTAGGATGGTGATTCCCCCAGACTTTCTTTTACTTTTGTGTATTGGTTTTGTCCATCCTGGGATTTTTGTTGTTCCAGATGAAGTTGTGAATTGCTTTTTCTATCTCTGTGAGGAATTGAATTAGAATTTTAATGGAGATTGCATTGCATCAGTAGATTACATTTGGTAAGATAACCAGTTTTACTAAGCTTAATACTACCAATCCGTGAGCACGGGAGATCTTTCCATCTTCTGAGGTCTTTGATTTTTTTCTTCAGAGACTTGCAGTTCTTGTCATACAGATCTTTCACTTGATTTGTTATTTTGCCAAGATACTGTACATTATTTGTGACTATTATGAAGGATGTAGTTTGCCTAATTTCATTCTCAGCCCGTTTGTCCTTTGAGCAGAGGAAGGCTACTGATTTGTATGACTTAATTTTACATGAGGCCACTTTGCTGAAGTTCTTTATCGAGTGTAGGAATTCTCTGGTAGAAATTTGGGGTCTCTTATGTATATTATCTGCAAATAATAATAACTTGACTTTTTGTTTTCCAATTTGTGTCCCTTTAAACCTCATTTTGTTGTCTAATTGCACAACTGAGAACTTCATATACTATGTTAAATAATAGGGATAGAGTGGACAGCCTTGTCTTTCTCTGACATTAATGGGATTGCTTCAAGTTTCTCTCCATTTAATTTGATGTTGGCTGTTGGTTTGCTGTTTATTACATTTATCATGTTTAGGTATGAACCTTAAAATCCTGATCTCTCAAATATGTCTAACGTGAAGGGATGTTGTATTTTCTCAAAGACTTTTTCAGCATCTAATGAGATGATCATGTGTGTGGGTTTTTTTTTTTTTTTTTTTTTTGAGCTTGTTTATATAGTGGATTACATTAAAAGATTTTCACATATTGAACCAGCCTTGTCTTCCTGGGATGAAGCCTACTTGATCATGATGAATGATGGATTTAATGTGTTCTTAGATTTGGTTTCTAGAATTTTATTGAGTATTTTTGCACCAATATTCGTAAGGGAAATTGGCCTGAAATTCTCTTTCTTTGTTGAGTCTTTGTGTGCTTTAAGTATCAGAGTATCTGTGGCTTCATAGAATTAGGTAGTATTTCATCTGTTTCTATTTTATGAAATACTTTGAGGAGTGTTGGTATTAGTTCTTCTTTGAAGTTCTGGTAGGATTCTGTGCTAAAGTCCTCTGACTGGTTTGGTTTGGTTTTGTTGTTGTTGTTGTTGTTGGGAGGTATTTAATGACTTCTATTTTCATTTTTAGAAGATATGGGACTGTTTAGATAGATTGTTTACTTTTGACTTAACTTTGGTATTTTGTCTGTCTAGAAAATCATTCATTTAATCTAGGTTTTCAGTTTTGTCAAGTATAGGCTTTTGAAATAAGATCTGTGGTTTTTTTGGGTTTTTTGTTTTTTTTAAATTTCCTCATTTTCTATTGTTAGGTCTACGTTTTTGATTCTGATTTCTTAATTTGGATAATGTCTCTGGGTCCTCTAGTTAGTTTGACTAAGGGTTTATCTTTCTTGTTGACTTTCTCAAAGAACTAGCTTTCGGTTTTGTTGATTCTTTGTATCATTCTCTTTGTTTCTATCTGGTTGATTTCTGCCCTGAGTTTGACTACTTTCTGCAATCTGTTCCTCTTTGATGGGTTTGCTTCTTTTTGTTCTAGGGCTTTCACCTGTGCTCTTAAATTGCTAGGGTAGGATCTCTCTAATTTCTTTATGAAGGTACTCAGTATTCCTCTAAGCACTGCTTTCATTCTGTGCTACTGTTTGAGTATGCTGTGCCTTCATTTTCATTAAATTCTAGAAAAGTCTTTAATTTATTTCTTCTCTAACCAAGTTGTCATTGAGTAGAGATTTTTTCAGTTCCCATGAGTATAAGGGCTTTCTCTTGTTTTTACTGTATGGAAGACTAACCTTAGTCCATAATTATCTGATAGAAAGCATAGGATTATTTCAGTCTTCTTATATCTGTTGAGGCTTGTTTTGTGTCCAATTATATGGTCAATTTTGGAGAAGGTACCATGAAGCACTGAGAAAAAGGTATATTATTTTTTTGTTTAGGGTTTAATGTTCTGTAGATATTTATTAAATCCATTTGGTCCATAACTTCTGTTGGTCTTCCACTAGCAGCCTTCAGATGAAGGTGTAGAATTCTTAGCACCTCCTACACCATGCCTGCTGTGATGCTGCCATGGTCCAGCCTTGATGATAATGGACTGAAAATCTAAACCTGTAAGCCAGCTCCAATTAATTGTTGTCTTTAAAAGACTTGCCTTGGTAATGGTGTCTGTTCACAGGAGTAAAACCCTAACTAAGACAAACTAAACTAAGTCTCTGTTTAGTTTTTGTTTCCGTGATCTTTCCATTGGTGAGAGTAGGGTATTGAAATCTCCCATTATTATCGTGTGAGGATAAATGTGTGTTTTGAGCTTTAGTAACATTTCTTTTACAATTGTGAGTGCCCTTGAATTTGGACCATAGATCTTCAGAACTGAAAGTTCAATTTTGTGTATTTTTCCTTTGATGAGTATGAAGTGTCCTTCCCCATCTTTTAATAACTTTTGGTTGAAACTCTCAGCTTCTTCCTTCGGACCATTTGTTTGGAAATTTTTCTTCTAGCCTATTGTTCTGAAGTAGTGGCAGTATGCATGTAGAAGAATGCAAATTAATTTATATTTATCAAGGATACAAAGCTCAAGTCCAAGTGGATCAATGACCTTCACATAAAACCAAATACACTGAAGAAAATAGAGGGGAAAATGGGAAAGAACTTCGAACACATCAGCACAGGAAAACTTTTCTGAACTTAACACCAATGACTTAGGTCCTAAGATCAACAATAGACACATGGGACCTCATAAAATTGCAGAGCTTCTGTAAGGCAAAGGACACTGTTGATAGGACAAAATGGCAACCTATAGATTGTGAAAAGACCACTACCAACTCTACATCTGATAGAAGGCTAACATCCAAAATATACAAAGAACTCAAGAAGTTAGACTCCAGAAAATCAAATATCCCAATTAAAAAAATGAGGTACAGAGCTAAACAGAGAATTCTCAACTGAAGAATCATGAGTGGCTTAGAGGCAACTAAAGAAATATTCAACATCATTAGTCACCAGGGAAATGCAAATCAAAACAACCTTAAGATTTCACCTCACAGTAGCCAAAATGGTTAAGATCAAAACTCAGATGACAACAGATCTTGGTAAGGATGTGGAGAAAGAGGAACACTCCCCCACTGCTGGTGGGATTGCAAGCTGGTTACAACCACTTTGGAAATCAATCTTCTGGCTCTTCAAAAAATTGGAAATAGTTCTACTGGAAGACCAAGCTATATTACTCCTGGAAATATACCAAAAAGATGTTCCAACTTATAACAAAGACACATGCTCAACTATGTCCAAACAGCCTTATTTATAGTAGCCAGAATCTGGAAACAACTCAGATGTCACTCAATCGAAAAATGGATACAAAAAAGGGGGTACATTTATACAATGGATTACTACTCAGCAACTCAAAATAAAGATTTCATAAACTTTGGATGCAAATGGATTGAACTAGAAAATATCATTCTAAGTAAGAAAACCAGACCCAAAAAATATATACATAGCATATATTTTTACTGGATAATATCACTGGATATTATCCCGAAAGCTGAGAATACCCATGATAAAACTCACAGACCCTAAGAATCTTAACAAGAAGGCCAAAGTGTGGATGCTTCAAATCGACTAGGAAGGGGTAACCAAATAATCATAGGAAGGGGGACATGAGTGGGAGAGGGAAATGGGAGGAAAAGAAGGGCAGCAGGATCAGGTGTGGGAAGAGACCACAGAGAAATCCATAGGGCCAGCAGAATAAATAGAAATAAGTAGCAGTAGGTGGTGGAAACATGGGGAGTAGAGACAGGTTGTAGGTGAAGACAGAATGAATTAAGGCAAGAAGATCACAAGTCCAGGACAAACCTAACTGCATAATAAGACATTGTAAAAGAGTTATAAAAAAGGTAAGATTTAATCTATTCAAATGAAAATAATGTTAAACTCACATCAGTTTGTACTAAGAGGGTCATGTACAAAATAATTTAAATGCATTTAATCATTAATGTAATTCACAGCAAAGTGACCATTTCCATTTTACTTTTAGTGATATATACAAGTGTACATCAGACTTAAAATATCAGTCACATATTAAAATAAATCTCTCAGTCACAGAAGAGAGGGGAAAATTAGGACAAGACATACTAAAAATTCAAAATATTCCATAATTCACATAAATCACACAAAAGTGATCCATAACCAGAAAATTTAAATGCAATTTTAAATTAAAGGAAAAGTACTACAAGTAATGTGAAAATGTGCTAGCAAAACACAAGACAGTGATTAAATCTTTTAAATACTTAGGATTTTAGACTTGTGTGGATAGCAAAATAAATAAGCATTACCAATAAATATTGCAATGTATACCATGTAGTTTCAACATAACTCCTTGTACAGATATGACATTATTTAAATATTACATTAACTGGAAAAATCTACTAAATAATGGGATATAAAGTAATATTCATTTTGATGAGATTGTTAGAGGCTTCTGTGCCAGAGAAGTGTTATGAACCATAGTAAAATATACAAGCCTTACATTTCTATTGATTTTGAGTTGGGGTAATTTTTCCCACTGTACTTAGAGGTTTTTTTGGACTGTGGTTGACTAAAGAAGCAAATTATAAACATAACTATAGGTGCTTTGAGTCTAATTTGACAGGCACATTATATTCATCTAACCAAAAATATAGTAGTATCTTTCTTACTGGGGCCTAATATTTCTTCAATAGCAGTTTTTGCTTAGACATATAATATTACCAAACAATAGATTTATAGTGCCAAAATATAGAAAATGCCTTAATAAATCAGAATATATTTGGTTAAAACAATGACAGTCACACTACTAGTCGGACAGTGGGCAAACTTAAGTTGACATGCTGGTAGAATAACATACCATGTTAATATGCATATATTCTAGACTAATGAGTGAGAGCCACTAAGGAGGAAGCATCTAATTTAGTTTCATCATGATTTATCCATGCCCTTCAGACAAACTGTAGCTTTTTTCAGCAATAGGTGTTTCATACTTAGATTCTATAATGTTGATAAACATGATGTGTTCTTATGACAGATTTACCTCTGATATTTATGAGGATAAAGATACACAGTATAATTTAGTTGATTAAACATATGGTCATTCACAGGACAAACTTAATTTTCATCATGTCTCTTGGTTTACTTCCATATCCATCCATTGTTTCCCATTGCTCCTTTGTTTTGTGACTTGGTACTAATTAAGGTACATATGACTCTAGAATCCAACAAAGCCCACACTAGAGTGAATGGGAGGTCTCCTTTAGCCTCAGTTTCAACAGGTTTGTTGTCAGGTATCTTAGTCATTCTTACTGATAAAAAGTGAAACATCAAAGAAGTTTTGAATTAGATTCTCTAATGGCTAAGGATATTGAATACCTTTTTAGTAATTTCTTAACCACATTCATTTCTTCTTTTGAGAATTGTCTGGCAGTAGAAATGATAAAAGAAGAAATATGGATAAAGAAAAACTTGGATGCAATAAATACATACATACACACACACATAAAATTTATATGTTTACTTATATAAATTTATACATTATAAATTAACAAAAGTAGCCTTTGGTACCTATTAAAGACCATGTTATAAGCTATGTTTCTGTTTTTAAATATAGTTGTATGTAGCCTGAAGTGAAGTACACCTATAATCACAATATTTCAGTTCTATGGAGTGAAGATTACTTTAAGATTAAGGCCAACATTTAGTTGTGCAGTGAATTCCATGTGACTTGGTCTAAGAATGAGACACTGTCATAAAATAAATATTAACTAAGGTTTTATAAGAAAGAAACTACTCAGATGCATGGTAGTGGCATATACCTTTAATCCCAGAACTTGATAGGCAGAAGCAGCAGACCTCTGTGATTTCAACAGAGTCGTGGTCTACAAGGCGAGCTCCAGGACAGCAAAAGGTCTTGAATTATCTCTAGAGAAAAGGAAGAAAAAGAAAAAAAATACTCAATTTGAATTATACATGCATGTTATTATGAACAAATTAAGCAAAATGTTGCAGATAAGTATAATTTATGATATCTCTCTTACAGTGAATTATAAATGAAGACAATTGGCTTATATTTTATATATAAATTTTTAATGGATGAATGTTCATTTTCTTGCACCTTCTACAGAAAATAATTATATTTCACAAAATGAGTATTACATGATTATAGAGTGATTTAAAGCCATAAATTTTTATGATGATATTTTTGATGATAGTTGAATTCATATTTATGTATCCTAAGCATATAACATATTAAAATACTAAGAAATTGTTCTAGGCCAGGCATGTTTAATGAGTTTGTGAGCTTAAAAGAATTATTACAGAAGTGTGAATGACTCAAAGGCAATTGTATGAACAAATAGCACACTGAAGTCATGAGTGTTTTTAAATGACAACCAGAGTTCCCCAGGAATAGACAAACAGTGTTGGAAAGCTGCTGTCTTAGGTGTGAGTTTAGGAGCATGTCACTGTTTTCTTCATTGATGATTGATAGGGGAAAGCACAGCCCATTATAAAAGTGGTGTCACTCATGGGTAGCTATTTTGATTTGTATAAGAAAGCAAGCTGAGAAAATCAGGGAGAGCAAGCAAAGAAGCAACATTCCTTCATGGTTAATCTTCTAGTGTCTACCTTGTATTCCTTCTCTGACTTTCCTTCATTGAGGGATGTGAGTTATTGGGTTAAATAAACTCTTTCTTCCTAATTTGCTTTGAGTTTAGAGTGTTTATTACAGCAACAGAAAGAAAACTGGACCAAAACTTTGAATTTTATAAGGACATGTTGAACTTTTCACCTTTGAAAACACTTAGAAAAATGATATATTTGAAACTTAGATTCTGATATTTACATGAATTTTTGGCCATAAACATTAAAGGAACAAGTTATAATGTGGTAATCATGCATTGGCATGTTAAGTTCATAATAGGTCAATTGTGCTCGATAGTTTTTTCAACTTGACTCAAATTAGAACCAACTTGGAAGAGGAAATGAACTCAGTTAAGGAACGGTTGCCATCAGATTGGCTAGTGTGTATGATGTGGTTCATTTTCTTGATTTCTGGTTAACAAAGGAGGGCCCAGTCTCTGTGGGTAATGCCACCCCTGGGAAAGTGGTACTAGACTGCATAATAAAGCAACATAACCAAACAAAAACCAACTACAACAAAAATTCCACCAACTAGGACACCCATGCAGAAATAGGTGTGACCCAAGAAATTTGTAGGAAGTTCAGAAAATCAGAGTCTTTTCTTCCCATTTTTTTGTTACTACTTATACAAAGTTTAGGAAGCACCTTCTAATTTTCAGACTTCAGAGTCATCCTGAATATTTTAAGTTCCATTTAATTCATGCCTTCATTTGTTATTTATTTGAGAATTTTAAGATCTGCCCTCCTCCTGTAGAAGATACTTTTCAAAACCAAAGATATAGCTAACTGACACCCTACCCCTTCCTCTTGATTTTTACCTTCTTTCAATTATCTCTTCTATAATTTTCCCTGTTCCTTGGTGTGGGTGATATTGATGACTGATTAGTTTACTCCACATACACCTAAGCATCTGACCCTATGCTACAGAAATAGTCATATGTTCAAGTCTGTGCAGTAAGTATACTGATCATTAAAAACTAGAGACTCCCCTGTGACTGGACAAGGCTGAGAGCAGAAGTCATTTGTGAGTGCAAAACACAAATGTTTATGAGGTAAGTTTAAAGAAATAGCACATTCATTTTATTAAGCAATAGCAGTGGCCTACTCATTAGGGTCAGTGAAGTAATGTGTTTGTGTCATGATTTTTCTGAACTAGACGTGAGGCCATTTCTGTGTGACTGGACATAAATTAACTAGAAAAAAATATTGCTCACATAGCAATCATGTCAGTATTTCACCACTGGGCACATCTTGTCTGGCATGTTTGAATTATGATATGCATTATTCATAGCAGAAAAGGACTTTTAATGACTATTCTCCCCATGCATTCCACATGTCACCTTCAAGTACTGTAATACTGAGTTAAGGTTATCTATTAGTGTTTAGTGTTTGTGTTAGTGTTTTTCAGTATTAGTGAGTGTTATTGTTAGTGTTGGTGTTTGTGATGGTATTAGTGCTAGGATCTTCTAGTACATTTCCAGCCTAATTTCTCCAGAATCTTAAGTGTCTTAGAAAGAGAAACTAACAGGTTATAAAAAGCAACAAGAATACTTTATGGCTTACACTGAAACAAGGGCATTGTGGCCTACAACTTAAAGAGAGGTTGCCTACAACTTACAGAGAGGTGGCCTACTCTTTCTACTTGAATTTTCCCTAACAAACATTATGTTTCTAAGATTTCCTTTTCCCTCTCATGTTGGGGGATGCTTTTGTGTACTTCATATTTAGTTGTAGATTTCTGTGTCCCGGGATCTGATTACAGTACGGAACTAGCATTGTAGTGATTATTGAACCATCTCCTGGATCAATGTTGTGTCAAGAATGCTCCCCAATTATATGTAATTGGTTCATAAAGAGCTGATCAAACTATGGCTGGGCAGAGAAGGAGAACTTTTGGTACCACAAAGAGGATCCCAAAGAAGTAGAGGAGGGATAAGAAAGTTGACCATGAGGCAGAAGTTACAGGAGGAGTTGTGGTGAACAGGTTGCTAAGGGATTCACCATGAGTACATTATATTCATAGAGCAGAACAATGCAGGATAAGACTCAGACTGCATGTAAGGTAGGACCTGTGACAGGCAAGTAGATAGCTCAGAGGCTTAGAGTAGATGAATATCTACCCAGTCACAGTGTGTAAAGATTTTTAATAGGTCTTTGTGTCAACTGTTAGAATGAGATGAGATAAGGCTATCATCCATAAATTACTGCCTGTACATTCATACTGAACATCTTTATTTAATACATTAACTGTTTTCATTACTGTTCATTCAACAGCTTTTCAAATTTGTAAAAAATAACTCATTAGTTAATATTTTGTAAGAACTACTTTCTAATGTCCATCATTATTGCATGACAAGTGCACATTGTCTTGAGGATCTAAGGAGGTACCAAAGCAAAAATTATATCAATAGGCAAGAGAGTACAAAATTGTTTTATTACCTGAATTGTTTCTTAGAAAAGCATTTTTTAGGTGCAACTCCCATAATCCTTCTATATTCCATGGCCTTTTCCATGGACATCTGGCCTTCTCATCCTTGTGTAATGTTGCTGTCACAAGGCCACAGTTCATCTTCCCCTCACAGATGGTCTCTGTGGGACTTAGCCATGTTTCTCTGCCTGGCCAAGTCCCACAAGAGCGTAGCAGTGTACTCCCCATTGTGGTGTCTGCTATGGGTACCAGATGTCTGCTTCATAGCACTGTGTTCCTTGACTATCCATTGAAAATATCTGTCTTCTAAAGGAGCTCAGAAAAGCAAACAAACAAACAAAAAACAAAAAACAAAAAAACCACCTCTACTTCAAGTATACCATCTTAAAGGAAGAAATGCACATTGCCTGCCTTAAGATTATAATTTCCCACTCCTAAGGCTGATTTTGTTTATTCACATTGTTGAATTGTTTATGTCTTCTATACATTGTTATTAATGTTACAATGCCTACCATATACTCACTACTGTTTGGGTACTAATAGTTTTTTCTAGATCTATGGCTCTCATCCTTCTAGATTCCTTTAGACTTTAAAAATTCAATTTGCAAGACTCAGTAGTTCTGTTCTCCTGATGCTTCTACTGTTTAATTAAAATATACCCACTTTTCATGATTAAAATATCATGCAACAATTACTAATGTTCATAGAAAATAACTCAAATTTTGAGTAAATAGAAGTAATGATTTATTTTTATTGTGTTTAATCTGAAATTAGTGCATACCATTTTGCTTAAACCTTTAAAACCAGATCATTCAAATGTTGAATATTCATATGTATATATGATTATATACATATATACATATATGCCTCTTCTTTGATTTAATGATTTCCTTCAACATTAGAAGAGACTACAGAATACAGAAGTTTTTCTAGCAAATTTGATTTGATTATTTTCTTAGAAAATCACTTTAAGTATATAAAATTCGGTCAACTCTTCAATGTCTCCCGTTTATTGGTTAAAAAAAAAACTACATTCACTTATGCTTAAATGTTGAGTTATTCCTTCATGATGAAACTATGAAAAGTTGAAAGTGATTCTGAAATATTTGCTCTGTATTCTTCAAATAACCAATACAAACCTATTTAAAAATGTTTATAAAACAGAGAAATTATTGACTGTTATATAATAATTAACTTATAGCTTCATATATTTTTAATACAGAAAAATTATATTATCCTTTGTTAGCTTATGGATTCCTCTTAATTTAAGAGAGTGCTACTGGTAATATGATTCCTACAAGGCATGATCTTAGTTATTCCTAAGCACACAAGTACCTTTATAAATTTATCTTAAAAAAGAGAAAAGAAATGAGAATTTTAAAAGCAACCCATTATTGGCAGTTATACCATAAGTTCATTTTAATAATACAAAGTGGTCCTTTTCAAGTATTTAAGCAGTCTTTGAACATAGCCTAATATATTAGGTTATTTAAATGTAAGTCTATTTCCTCTACCAAGATTTGTTCAGATTTCTTTCTCTCTTTCTCTCTTTCTCTCTTCTCTTTTCTCTTTTTCCTTCTCTTCCTTCCTTCCTTCCTTCCTTTTCTTCTTTCTTTCTTTCCCTCTTTCTTTTTTTCTCTTCAAGACTCTGGTCATAACAGATTTTACTACTTTCTTCGGTATCTCTCACCACTATGTTTTTTGTTGTTTGGTTTTTGATGGTTTCTTTGTTTTTGATGGTTTCTTTGCTTGTTTCCTTCTTTCTGTCTTATTTTTTTTTTTTTAGACAATTTTGATGAAGTCCACAAATTTGTGTTCATGTTTGTTCCTAAAGTAATTAAAGACAAATAGTTTTATTGTTTTATTGATGTTTTCACAAAGGTAACCTAGAGTAGTGTGAATGATTTATATCCAATTTTTTTACCAGTAAACTCTCCAATTTCAAAGTTATGAAAGCATAAAATGTCACACATAAATTTGTTTGCCATTGAGATTTATTTTATAAAATGTCAATCATCAGCTCAAATTATGCTGTTTTCTAAAAGTGTTTTCATTTATACATATAGATTATGTATTCTATAAATGATGATTTTCACAGAAACTTAACAGTTAATTTTAATTTTTTTTTCATTTTTAAGCTTTGCAATCCAACTGGTAGAACTTAATGTACTTTCATGTATTATTGAATATATACTGACTGCTCTAGTTCTAGGCATATTTTCTTCTGTGGATATAATATATAGGATACAATAAATATATCTTCACAATGAAACCCATAATATTATGTATGTTCTTAAAATTTTTGATATCACCTGTAAAACACTCAGAACTTGTCTGTGATAAATTGCTGTTATTGTTAGATTCTTAAGAAATGTGTAAGATGAACATTTCTTGAGTCTAGTACACAAACTATATAGAAAGTAAATATTGTAATGGACACACAAGGCAGAAATAGTTATTCTAAATGAAAGGTCTTAGCATAATAAGTCATACTGAGATTTTTAATAGCATGTATATAGCATGACACTAGAATGAAAAGAGAAAATATGCCTATTTAGAGTATAAGATTTTAATGTGAAAATATTTAAGAGTATAATAAATATATTTTAGAAATTATGATACATATTCAAACTAAAATGGCTCAAATAATCTAAACCTATGCTCTGGCATTTAAACAACAATATAGAACTGGTCTAGTGATTTTAAACATGTTAAATTTTTTTCTTTTCTTCATAAAACATTGACCTATAACATAATACTTCATAAGGTTCCTGTGAGGATCAAAGCAGTATTTATAAATTGGTGACAAGCTATATTCAGGGTCTATACTTCATTTATTTAACATTTAATTGATTATACTAAAATGGAGATTCATAACATGATTTTTTTCAAGTAGACTCACTTTGATTAACTCTTGCTAGTTATCTTTCCGCTTAATTTCTGGTAGTAAATATAGTAAAATTTTATAGTAATAAATGATGTTAAAGTGGTAGGTCATATAAAAATAAAATAGAAAATGTTTCATGAAAACATGACATTTACTTTGTAGGGACTAATAACAGTTGTTATTGCTGATTTCAATCTACATTTCAAATTATAAGCAAATGAAGGTCATGCTATCCAAAAAATAAATTTAATAAATGTTCTTACCATGCAGTTTGCTATAGCTACTAAAATGTTTTCCCTACCATCTGGAATACAGCTAAATTCTAGAGTATTTTCAAACCATGTACAAAAACCTGGTTTTCTACCAATAGTAGAAAACTAAAAAGATGCTTGTGTCACATAGATTAGTTGTTAGTAGTTCTGTCCACTGAGAAGACCTGTTCACAGATTATAGTGAAACCTACATAGTGTCTTGAAAACTGGCATCACCAACAGTTAATTAATGTTTCCTGAAGCAGTAATGATTCATCTCAAGCTACAGCAAGGAAAATAAAGGTTATTTAATATCTTGGTGAAACCAAAAGTAAAGTGTTTATAAAAGATCAGCATCATAATATAAGAATCCATAGTTCAGTGCGTGTTTCTATCATGCATTAACTTCATGTTACCTTACACAGGGTTCAACATGATATAAATTTAAATTGTCAAATAATTGATAAATAAATAAAAAGTTTTATTATATGAACTGTACAAGAAAATCTATGACACTCTATCAATAATAATTATCACTCAATAAATAAATTAGGATAGTGGAAAATGGGAAACTATCTATTGGCTATCACCAGATTGATAATTATTGAGAAAAGTCACTGGTGACATATACAATGCAATGTTATTCTTACTATTTTATAAATTATAACATTTAAGTTATTCTCTTTATTTAATGGTAACTTAGCTAAGTGACTAATATTGTGTCAATGTTGATTGTATAATTTTCTGTAATGGATCAAGATAGTATAGCCATGCAGTATGTAAATATATAAAATTCAGTGAATAAAATATAGTAAAATATAATATTTGCTACATCTTTCATGTGAATATAAAAACTAAATTATAGCAAACGATTAGAATTCTACCAAGTATAATTAATGCAAAGCAGTGTCCAGCATTTTAAAGAAATTTTAATCCAACAATATAGCTGTTCTGTCAAGGGATCACATCCAAGACATTCTAGGACTATATGAACTGGTCAGAATGCAAACATGTCATGGATTACAATATAATCTGGCTGGAATATAGACATGCCCTTAGTACACACCTTTAATCCCCCCAAATAGAAGTATGATTAGTTCCTGGAAGGAAGTAACTGTGTTTGGAAGTGATGTCTAATTGAGATGCAGACAAAGTGACAAATCAGAGAAAGATTTGACAGAATGAGTCAGATAGGATATACCTAACTCTCACCAAGAACAGACAGAAAAGAAAGTCAACTGAGGAGCAGCACACAGTGAGTCAGATATGGAAGGCAGTTCAGCTGGTGTAGTTCAGTTGAGTTCAGTCAATGCTCAGGAGTTCAACTGAGTTCATTTCTGTGCAGCTTAGAGCAGTTCAGTCAGTTTATGGAACACAAAGGCAGGGTTTCCAAGCAGAGCAATTCTGTGAGAAGCTGAAAGAAGCTAGTTTGAAAAGAGTTTGAAATATAACAGCTGAATTGGAGCAGCCAGTCAGGGTTCAGAAAGAACTATAAATGGTGATCTTTTTTGGCCACAAGCCAACTAGACAATTTATCTAGTAAATAAAAACACATTTACAAGCAGTCTACACTGCTTCAGAACATCAAGGTTTAAAATTGGAGAAAAATGCTAAAATGTGTAATGAGAATGCCTTCAAAGTATGTTCTGCAATGGAAGGCAGATTTTATCTGGTAACTTAAGTTTTCACTTTTACATATTAGAAATAATACTTTCAAAACAGTACACAGAAAATTGTCATGAACTCCCTTCATTGAAGAACCATACCTGAGATTCAGGGGTACTTAAGTGGCTAGAATTCAGAGTAGAGAATACAATAGAGGAGAGATTCCAGACATTGCATTCTATAGATGTTCAAGAGAATTGCCCTCCCCTCTGGCACAATCCAGGTCAGTGTAACAACTGTTGGAATGACTTGAGTCAGGGTAAAGAACTATAGAAAAGTATTAGAAAGATCAATGCTAGGAGCTTTAATCAGCATGCACAATGTTTCATGGTTCATGAAGCAACAGAGTGAAAACTCATACATGTCACATCTGATTATCAGTAAAAAGTTAGTTGGATTGACACTATTTTTCAGCTGTCTGGCTAATTAAGATATACGTACTCACAGGAAACAACAAATGATTAGGAACCTTAACTTAATTCAAGAAGAAAGACCTGTAATATTTATAAAATTATTAAAATAGCCAACACATAATGGTGATGATTTTATAATACCTGTGGTATGTAAGAACAGATAGCTAATAATAAAGGATATACCAATTAAAACTAATTATAATTTGATGAAAAATCCTTTAGTAATTACAAAAACCTCATACATTTTAATGTAAAAAATAAACTGGAAATAAGAAGTTACTCAAGAATCATAACACACATCATTTCTCATAGTTTACATTCAAATTAAATTATATAACCAAAACTTTGAATGCAACTCACGTGCTCAGTGTAGAGAGAAAAACAGATATTGACAAAAATGTACTGGACCACTACATCTAACTTTTAAAAAGTATGTATTATACTGAATGTCAATTAAACTGAACAGATTATACAGTACAGGGAATCATTTTTGGAGGTGAACTTTTCACTACACTTAACTCTAAAACTCATTTTTCAACCTCAGGTTTTCTGAACATTGACTTTGTTCCTCATTCAAATTGTAATATCCTGTTAAACATATTTATAGATGACAGTATATATATATATATATATATATATATATATATATATATATATTTATAAATATACTGATATAGATGAAATATATATATATATACATATGCTAGTAGAAACACATATGTTTCCAATTAATCTTAATTATATTACAGTACTTATAAATCTATGACATTAGGGAAGTATTTTACCTTGGTTTAAATCTCAATTTAGAAGTAGCCTTACAATAATATTTAGAATTCTATGCACAATAATTTGAGAGCTCCATCAGCACTAGTATTCAGTGAGAGATGACTAAATTTAGAGATGAGCCAGGGGCTGCCTCAATACAAATTGGCCCAGCTTCTGCCATGTCATTGTCAGTATGCTGAAATCCGCATGTGTATATTTTCTGATTTTAGGCAGTAGTGAATGTCACATTCAGAGAGTAGGTCTTTTATTGCTTTATTATTGCATAATGTCCTGGATATATTTGATACAGATTACAGTTCCAATACACCTGTCATTGCACCTCACTGGTAACATGATGACAGCTCAGTAGTCACATGTCATCAACCACTATAGTGCAATTCTGTCTTTCTCTAGTCATTTTGACTTAATATCAGCATTAAAAGCCATACTCAGACTTATGCCTGATTAGCTTTCTCCACACTTGCACTTCATTAAGAAGTTCAAGTTTAAGAAGTTGCAATGAGTACTTCGTGAAAGTAGATGAGGCATAACTTTTTAATTTGTGATTATAATTAGAACATTGGTTTTTATATTATTTTATTTATTTAAACATAAAAGTTAAGAGCATATGCAATGACTTGGTAATACTCAGTTTTCTCATTGTCACAATAATATAAAAAGTATTAATTATTTTGATATGTCAAAGTGCTTAAAAGGAAAAAAAAAACATACATTAAAGTTACACAGCTTCCCAGCATCATGGTTATGTACTTGTATGTTCATTTGAATGCCTGCCAGACAACTCTAATAAAAATCCCTTTATACTTAGAACAATCAGGTTTTGGAAGGTCAAACATTCTGGATGCCGTAAAAGTAAAAGTATACTTTTATTTAACAAGTGTTCTGAAATTCAAATTTTGTATCATATATGTTAAAAATAAGTGAACTAAGAGCAGATTTCTCTTCATAAATTGAAATATCCTAAAATTAAAAAATGTTGAAAATAGTATTGAACCTCTGACAAATCTTGTAAAGGTATAACAGCATTTGAGACAATGCCTGCTAATTCTTATCTGTGGCCTGGACAGCTTCAGTAATGTAATCACTCAAAGCAAAATTTGCAAAGGAGAATGAGATTTCCAGTTACAGTGTTTTCTATCATTTAGATGGTACTTTTGGACAGCAGGGAAAAAATGTGTGAAAATTTTAATGAAAGTCAATACTCATGCCAGTCACCTTTCTTTTCTGTATTTTACCCAACTTTCTCTGTTCTTTGACATCTATTTTATCTTTGCCTAATAGCCAGTGTTACTTTAGCAAGACAGTTCATCCATACTCTATTTTTGTCTTGTATCTCTTTTCTTTTATATTTTCATTGCTCTTTAATTATACTTCCCCTCCAAAACAACAATATGGCCTGTTTAGCATGGTCTCTATGACATGTCCTACATTAACTAAGAGAATATTTGTACCTATTTTAAAGCTCTCTTTGGCTAAAATTATATCGTTATTCACTTTCTGACTCTTGATATGCCATTTACATGTATGATAGCCTCCTCTACTCTTTATTATCCCAGTATAAACCACTAATTTTATTTTCCCTTTATGTACATCATATGAATATGAGTGCATATATTCTTGTCAACAAATATTCCATTAGTCTTAAAATGCTATACTTACTTTTTTTCTAGCAGACCTAACCCCAAATAGTAACAGCTGTTGAAAAGAGTATTCTCATTCTGGGAGAGACTGAAGCCAATGCCTTATCATCAGCATACCATTCTAATAGAGTGAAAGGGTATCTCAAGCTTTATATAAACAGTTTCTACTGATCATTGCACAGGCTCTTTGTTAAGAAGAAAAAAAATGTATATAGACAATATAGTTATATATATATATATATATATATATATATGACAAAAGTAAATCATCAGGAGTCTAAGTCTTATTTAATAATTAAAATATAGATGTAAATATATATATGTATATATACAAATAATTCAAAGGAATATTAGATGAGTTCAAAGAAAGATAATTTTAAAATTGTAATTTCTCAATGAGCTAAAGGAAAACAATCTAGACAGTTGGTGAAACCAGGAAGTTTATTCAGGTTATGAAATGCAATTCAATGCAGGAAATAGAAACATTGAATAAAAACTAAATGAAGAGCCACTAGTGGTGGCACACTGCTCAGTAGCCGCGCTCTGGCCGACTTGGCCGTCTCTCCGAATTTGAATGCCAGCCTGTGCTTGTTCACAGTGGGGGAGTGTGGGGGGACTTGGGGGTAACCTGGGGTGATCTGGGGGAAACCTAACTAAATGAAAGATGATAGATATGAAAAGTTCAAGAATCTTATATCAACTCCTCTCCCATAGAAAAGTTCATCAATATAAAATATCACAAAAATTAAAAAAAACTCATAGTTTTAAGAAAAAAGTATGGGAACTGATACATTCAATCATGGACAACAATATAACATAAGGTTTTGAGTCTTGGTTTTGTTTGTTTGTTGGTTTATTTGTTTGTTTGCTTGTCATTGAACAGAACAGAAAATATCCAATATATTTGAAAGGACTAAAGTGATTAATTGTGGGTAGAGAAGAATAATAACTCTATGACTGTCAACAAATTTGAAATAGCATAGTAAAAATGTTTTCAGAAACTTACGCTGTCTAACCACTTAGAAGTGCATAAAATTTCCAAATCTAAAGCTGAAGCCCAAAATCAATCTAAGACTGATTACACTATATATCTAGAATACCAACTACATAGAGTTACACAGAAAAAATATTAAACACTAAATATACAAAACAAATAAAATGCTTTGAGAGCTACAGAAAAATATACAAAATCACATTAAGGAGACTGATTACAGCTGCCAGTGCAACTACTGGCATAGAAAAGCATTCTGTATTGAAATCACACTGTATAAAATTTTGACCACTAAGTTAATTCTATAAAGAATGATGCTAGAAAATTCTCAGAGACAAAATAAATATAACCATTTTTAAAAGGCAATAAAAAAGTTAAGTTGCTGGAATAGTAGCTTAAAAAATTAGATGAGGAAAATAGAAGTTCTAGAAATTGACTGATATAAATTAATATGTGCTTTCTTGATAATAACTCTGAATAATAATGTTTTTAAGTCAATCAAAAGACACAGTAGAATATTGAATCAAATATCTAAATTTATGATATGTGTGTTTCCAAGAAACCCATCTCATTATCAAAGCTAGCAGTGCCTTTAGGTGAAAGTATGAACAAAGAAATTCCTTGCAAATGGAACCAACAACCAATCAAGTGCCACAGTTCAGATAACTGACAGAGCAGACATGAAGTGAAAATCAATCAGAATACATAATATATGATTGATAGATAGGTTAAACAATTCTACATGTAAACAATTTGATCACTGGTGTGTCGAATTTTTAACACCAATTACAACTAGATATAATGATTAATCCCTAACATTTTAGATGTCTTCAATAACTCATGCACATTAATTGTCAGGTCATCTTGAAAATAAAGAAAAAAAAATAGAGGTAAACTTTGTCTTTGATCAGACTTAGACTGCCTTCCTACTAGATTCCTAAAACAACTGTCGACAAAATGATAACACTTCTATCATTAATCAAGTGTACTTAAATGACAGCTGAAAACAATTTTATCTAAACACTGTAAAATATACCTTATTTGGAGCATCGCAAAGAAAACTTCCTAAAATAGATTATATGCTTGGCTATGAAGCAAGTCTCAAAATCATATGAAAACTACCAGTTTACTGAATGCAACATGATCCCAATGGACTTAGGTTGGAAATCAGCAGTAAGGAAATCAACAGAAAAGTCACAAAGTCAGGATATTGATAGTATACTTTTTAATTATAGATAGGTATGTGAAAAAAATCAAGATATAAATCAATAAAGTCTTAGAATAGAATGAAAACAAAGACATAACATACCACAACCAAAAGAATACAGTAAAAACAATCACAAAGAGAACCTTGGAGATGAAAATATACCTATATTAAAATCAAAATGCGGACCTGACATCTAAGTAATATGGTTGCCTAAACAGGACATGAACAATAATAACACAGTTTGTTTGCAAACATGGATGGGGACATTTCATAGAGGCATACACTTAGATGAAGAGATAAAAATAATTAATGCCTGCTGAGACAGGGAGAATCAGTCTTCCCAAGAGATGTTTAGCCAAAAAATAAATGAATCTAAGATGTTAAATGGACCTAGTATATACTGATATATTTATTTACATATGTGTAATAATAATAATATATGGAGAAAATATATAAATCTGAGATGGAATTGGGGAGATGTGAAATGGATTAGAGGAGGAAAAACAGGAAAGAAAAATAAACATAGTATATACATATATGATTTTTTTTTCAAAAAGCAAAAATGTTAAATATTAACCAGTGCCCTTCTGGTCTGGACTTCCACTGACACCCTTGGCAGATTAACCAGCCTGCTTCCTGACCCCACAGTCCTGCCAGTCTCCAAGGTTGTCTACCCTAACCAAGGACACAGGTGAGAACCTGCCCAGATACTCATGCTAGCAGGGACCACTACAAGAACCCAGCAGAGGTGGAATTTATTCTGCTCTGCCAGAGCCTCATCTCTCTTCTGGACTGGACCTGCACCAGCACCCATGACAGATAGATGTGCCTGCTTCACAGATGCCACAGCTCTGCCTGTCTCTCAGCACCGTTCTAGCCAGAGACACAAGAGACCTGCTCTAACGATGGGCCCAGGAGGACTGTTCTAATAAGAAATAGCACTGCTGGCCTCCCAGGAGACATGCACTAACCCAGGTCACATAGGTCTACCTCATCTGAGGAGGCCTGTTCCAATCAAAGACACCAAGGACAGTAAACATCATAGATAACCAGATTATAAAAGGCAAAGACAAGAACATAAGCAATAGAACCCAATTCTTCTACCATAGTAAGCCCTGGAAAATCTAACACACATTAAGAGCATGATTCTTACTTAAAATCCTATCTCATAAAGATTATAGAGAACTTAATTTCCTTAAAGAAATACAAGAAAATACAGACAAATATGTAGAAGACTTTAATGAGGATACAAATAAATTCCTTAAAGAAATACAGGAAAATACAATCAGTCAGAGGAACTGAATAAAACAGTTCAAGACGTAAAAGTGGAAACAAATAAACAAAAACATACAAACAAAAAACAATAAAAAAAATTACAAATAGGGCAGCAATGGAGATGGAAATCCTAGGAAAAAGATCACGAAATATAGACACAAGCACCACCAATACAGTAAAACAGATGAAAGAGAATCTTAAGCATAGAAAATACAATAGAAGATATTCATACACCAGTCAAAGAAAATCCCAAGTGTAAAATGTCCCTAAACTAAAACATCCAGGACATTTAGGACTCAATGAAAAGACCCAACCTAAAAGTAATAGGAATGAAAGGTGAAGATTCCCAGTATAAAGGGCCAGAAAATATCTATAACAAAATCATAGAAGAAAACTTCCCTAACCTAAAGGAAGATATGACCATAAACATACAAGAAGTCTATAGAACATCAAATAGATTGGAAGAAAACACTAAATGTACAGATCAAAGAAAGAATATTAAAAGATGTAATGGTAAGAGGCCAAGTAACATATAAAGGCTGACCTATCAGAATTATACCTAACTTCTCAACAAAGACTCTAAAAGGCAGATGATTCTAGATAAATGTCACGTTTATGATAAGAGACAACAGATATCAGTCCAGATGACAATGCCCAACAACATTCTCAATCACCATAGATGGAGAAACCAAGATATTTCATGACAAAACCAAATTTAAATAATATAATTCTACTAAACCAGACATACAGAGAATACTAGAAGAAAAATTCCAAAACAAGAAGGGTAACTATAGTCATTTACAACAAAACACAAAACAAGAGAATGACACAAACACATAATACCACCCTCAAAAACAAAATAAAAGAAACTACAAATCATTGGTCATTAATATCTCTCAATATCATTAATTCAATTCCCCAATAAAAAGAAATGTGATATCAGACTGGATACATAAACAGGACCCACAATTCTGCTGCATGAAAGAAATATACCTCAGTAAAAAAATACAGACACTACCTCAAAGTTAAGGGCTGGAAAAAAAAAGTTTCTGAGCAAACAGTCTCAAGAAACAAGCTAGAGTTGTCATTCTCATATCAAATAAAATATACTTTCAGCAAAAATAATTAGAAGAGATGTGGAAGATACTTCATACGCATCAAAGAAAAATTCCACAAAGAGGAAGTCTCAATTCTGAACATATATGTCCCAAATTCAAGGGCACTTGCATTAATCAAACAACTCTACTAAAGCTCAAAGCACACTTGAACCTCACACAATACTGTGGGAGATTTCAACACCCCACTCTCATAATGGACAACAGGTCATTGGAAGAAAAACAAAACAGAGATACAGCAAAATTGAAAGATGTTATGAACCAAATGGATTTGACAGATATCTACAGAACATTTCACCCCAAATTAAAGAATATACCTTTTTTTCAGCACCTCACAGAAGCTTCTCGAAACATGATCTTATAATCAGACACAAAACAAGCCTCATCAGAAACAAAAAAATTGAAAAAAATCCCTTGCTAACTCAGAGTAGACAACCAAAACAACAGAAGCAGCACAAAGCCCATATACTCATGAAAACTAAACAAATCTGTACTCAATGATAACTTGGTTAGGGAAGAAATAAATAATTCAAAGACTATGTGGAATTCATTGAAAATGATGACATAGTATATCAAACTTATGGAACACAATAAAAGCAGAGTTAAGATGAAAATTCATAGCATTAGTGCCTTCATGAAGAAATTGGAAAGTCCTACACTAGCAATTGTACAGCACACCTGAAAGCTCTAGAAAGAAAGAAGTGAACACACTCAGGAGGTGTGGAATGAAGAAAATAAATAGCATATGCAGACCTGAAAACAAACAGAAACAAAGAAAACTATACAGAGAATCAACAAAACCAATAACTGGGCCTTTAAGAAAATCAACAAGATGGATAAATCTTTGGGCAAATAAATAAAAGGCACAAGAGTGTATCCAAATTAACAAAATCAGAATAAAAAAAGTTTGACCTATCAATAAAAAATGAGAAAACTAAAAAAGATTATCAGGTCTTATTTCAAAAGCCTATACTTAACAAAACTGGAAAATCTAGATGAACTGGATGATTTTCTAGACAGATACTAGGTACTAAAGTTAAATCAAAATCAGTAAACCTTCTAAACAATCCCATAATGCCTAAGGAAATAGAAATAGTCATTAAAAACCTCTCATCCAAAAAAAGTCCAGGCCATATGACTCTACCAGACTTTCAAAGAAGAGCTAGTACCAATATCTCCTTAAAGTGTTCCACAAAATAGAGAAGGACCATTACTTAATTCATTTTATAAAGTCATAGGTACTCTGATACACATACCACACAAAGGCTCAACAAAGAAAGAGAACTTCAAATCAGTTTCACTTATTGTAGGATCGGCTCTGGCCGGTCCCACAGAATCTCCGAAGGGCGCTGGCAGGGGAAGTCCGGCCTCTGCCTGCCACCTCTGCCACCAGCAGTGGCGCAGAGAGGGAAGTGTTACAGCTCCTTGAAAAGTGTTATAGTCTGCTCTTTGAAGTGCCCCGTGAGGCACCGGCTGGCCAGTGAAGAGAGGAGAAACCATGACAGAAGCTCTCAGACAACAGATAAATCTTGCACACCTTTACTTTTTGAGTCGGGCCCAAATATATACAGTTTGAGGTGGGTTTAGTTCTGGCGGCAGGTGAACCCCCTATTGGCTTGAACTGAGAGCTTGGGAATACCTCATCTTCATGATGGTGCTATTCCTATGTGACCCGTGGCCATAATCCTCTCTGTGGGAGGGAATGTGGAGGGCTGAAGCAGGGGCAGCCAGGCCTGGGAAGAACTTGAATGCCTTCTGTCCCAGCAGATATATCCGGGGTGCCGGGGTTCTGAAAGTTCTTTCAACCAGGCCCTGACTATCCACAGCTCGCTGCCCCACAACTTATGAACATGAATGTAAATATATTCAATAAAATTCTCAAAAACAGAATCCAAGAACTCATTAAAATCATTATTCACGATGATCAAATAGGTTTCATCCCAAGGATTCAGGAGTGGTTGAATATATGAAAATCCATCAATGTATCCACTATATAAACAAACCCAAAGGGGGGAAAAACACATGCTATCTCATTATTATGCTAAAAAGGCCTCTGACAAATACAACGCCCCTTCATGTTAAAGGTCTTAGAAATATCAGGAATTCATGGCAAATATCTGAACATAAAAAAGCAATATAGAGCAAGTCAACAGCCAGCATCATATTGAGTGGAGAGAAACTTGAAGCAATCTCACAAAAGTCAGGCACAAGACAAGGCTCTCTACTCTCTCCCTATCTATTAAATATAGTACTTGATCTTCTAGCTAGAGCAGTAAGACAACAAAAGGAGAGAAATGGGATAATAACAGGAGAGGTAAAAGTCAAGGTATTATTATTTGTGGATGATATGATAATATATAAAAGCAACTCCAAAATTTCTACCAGACAAATCCTACACCTAATAAACACCTCCAGCAAAGTGGCTGGATATAAACTAACTCAGAAGTCCTCCTTTATACTAATGATAAATGGGCTGAGAAAGAAACTAGGGAAGCAAAAGCTCTGGAAATCAATCTGGTGGTTCCTCAGAAAACTGGAATTAGTTCTCCTTAAAGACCAGCTCTACTACTCCTGGGCATTTATCCAAAAGATGCTCACCATACAACAAGCACACCTGTTCTACTATGTATATTCTGGCTATTCATGGTACCCAGAAACTGCAGGTAACCCAGATGTTGTTCAACCAAAGATTGGAAAATGTGGTTCATTAACGCAATGGAATACTATTAAGCTGTTAAAAATGAGGACATCATGAATTTTGCAGGTAATAGATGAAACTAGAAACTATCATCCTGAGTGAAGTAACCCAAATCCAAAAGGACAGGGTATGTATTCACTGATAATTGGACATGAGTCCAAAAGTACAGAATGCCCATGATACAACCCACAAACCAAAAGAAGTTTAACAAGAATGAAGGCCCAAGTGAGAATACTTCAATCTCCACTTAGAAGGGGGAACAAAATTATCATGGGCGTAGAAGGAGGGATTGATCTGAGTGGGAAAGGGGAGGAGAATGGGAGGAGGCGGTCAGGAGTATATATGTGGGGAGAGAGGACAGAAGCCAAGTATTCCAGGAGAATGATTGGAAATACGCAGCAGCAGAATGTGGAAATTGGGGCTAGGGGGAACCTCTAGAAACTCAGAGATCTGGCATGGGGAAAGCTCCCATGATTCAATGTGCATGATCATAGCCAAAATGTCCTACAATGGGGAGATGCTACCTGAACAGCCCACCTCCTGTATTTAGACAGGACCCCAGGAGTGAGGATCCCAACCTACTTTCAAAATTTTGACACAGAATTTTCCCTATCTAAAAGAAATGCAAGCATAAAAATGGAGCAGATACTGAAGAAATGGCAGTAAAATTAATAATATTAATAAATTCCAGTAGTGTTTTCCCGTTACCACCCAAAATGTCTGTGTCCCAGAATGAAACACACACACAATGATTTTATATTTTGATATGCTTAATCTCTCAATGGCTGGGCCATTCCTAATCGCTACATGGTTAATTCACTACCACTAATAATTCCAAGTTATTACCAAATCATACATTCTATCTTGGCTGCTCTGGATCCAGAGTGATAGCCAGTAGGCTACACTCTTCACTTGCTTGCTAAAGTGTCTTTCATTTGGGAGCGCAGAACTTTGGGGTGGTAGTGGGAATGCTGGAATTTATTAAAATTATTAATTTTCCAGATGGCAGCTCATGTTGTGTGGTATCTGTAGAATTAAATAATTTAATCAATCCTGGGGAGGATAGTGGAGGACATGCAGCCACAGGATTTATTTAATTATTTAATTTTACACAGCCCAAGTTGAATTTCTATTATCTAGCACCAAACCCTCACACTATTACTGATACTAACTTGTGCTTATAGATAGGAGCTTAGCATAGCTGCCCTTTGAGAGGCTCCACCAGTAGCTGACTAAGACGGATGCAGATAGTTAACAGCCAACACTGGAATGAGGTCGGAATCCCTATGTAAGATTTAGGGGCAAGGATTGAAGGAACTGAAGGGGATAGCAACTCCATAGGACAACCAACACTGGTAACTAACCTGGATGCTTATAGCTCCCAGAAGCTAAGATACACTAACCAAAGAGCATACACAGGCTGGTCCAAGGCCCTTAGCAGACTGACTTCCTTGTCTGTCCTCAATATGAGAGAATGCACCTAGTTCTGTAGAGACTTGATACCCCAGAGAAGGGAGAAGTATCTTCTCAGAAACGAAGGGGGTATGGTGTGGGGAACTCTGGGAGTGGAGTCCTTGGAGAGGGTAACATTTAAGATGTAAATAAATAAAATAATTAATTAAAATAAATAAATGTATGGATGAATGAATGAATAAAATATCTAATATCAGAAATTTGCAAGTAACTAATATAATTATGTACATTTAGGTTTTAGAAAAATGAGAGAATTCAAGCCCAGAAAAAGTACATATAATAAATAATTAAAAAAAAACAAAATTAAAGGAATATATTTAACAATATAATAGTAAAATAATGTCTAGTTTCTTAAAAAAGACATACACATGGACACATAGACACACAAAACACACACAAAAATATATCACAAAGCCAAATCTAAATTATTCAAAAGAAAGAGAAGAATAAATTTAGTTAAATTAGAGATAGAATGGGAACTATCACAACAGATAGCAAAGAAATTCAAAATACCGTAAAGCCTTGCTTTATAAATTGTATTCCATTAAATTGAAAATCTTAAAGAAATAGATCACTTTTATATGAAATAATCTATCAAACTTAATCCAAGATAAAAGAAATAAAAAATGGAATTCTAGTAAGCAAGGAAATTGGAGTATTAATTAAAGTTCCTCAAACTTAAATTGTATATAATTTTTATCAAATGTATTTATAAATTTGTATATTCTTCTATTGCTTTGTAGCTTGTTTAATAAATATCATTAAGTTCAAATAGAAGTGTGGGCCTATGTGGAACTTCAATGAATTTTATCCACCTTACCAAGAAAAATTAATATCATCCTCTTCAAAGATTCAACAGAACCAATGAACACTTCCAAACTTATTTCATGAAAGCCACCGTAACTCCTACATAAAGAGGAGAATTACAGTGTCACATGAGGCATACAGATTGCTGTAGGAATCCACATTGTAAATTTCAGGACATCAAGAATAATTACTAAGACCTATCTACAAACAAACAACAATCAAAACGCTATAATCCAAAACAAACAAACAAACAAAAAAAACCAAAAACAAATTAACCCAAAAAATAAAGAAAGTTAGAGACAAATTTCCTTGATGGACATAGCACAAAGTAATTATCAAGAAGATACTAGAAAACTAACTCAAGAAAAAAATAAAAATGATAATCCATTGTGTTCAAGTTGGCTTTATTTCAGAAATGAAAAGATGATTTCTATATATACAGATCAATAAATATAATAACCAATATATAACTAAAGGACAAAATTATTACATGTTCATCTCAATAAATATAGAAAAGACATTTGACTAAAATCATCAACACTTCATAGTGAAAATCTTGTAAAACAATAGGGTAAAGGGACATATTTCAATATTATAAAGGTTATATATAATGAACCTAAAGCTCAAATAATCCTGAAAGTAGGAAAAACCCTTCATTTTGATTAGAATAATATTTTATTTTATACTTATTATGTTTGAATTATACCACAGAAGAATTATCTGCTATAATATATTTGCTATGATATAAAAATAGATTTCATTCTTTTATATAATACCTAAATTGATTTTAAATATCTATGTGCTATTAATTTACATAAAATTAATTGATTTTCTGCTTTGTCCATTACCAAATGATCATCCATAAACACTCTCTCTCTTCTCTCTCTCTCTCTCTCTCTCTCTCTCTCTCTCTCTCTTCACACACACACACACACACACACACACACACACACATACACACACACACACACAACACACACAACAACATAATAAATATATATATACATACATACATACAAGAGGCTATGAGTTGTGACTTGGCTCCATGACTCTGCATTTTATTAAGATGTGGTTTTCTATAATGGTCTCCATCTATTGCAAAGAACTATTTCCTTAATGAAAAATGAACAGTAGACATCTGTGTGACTACATGGAAAAACATTTAGAACAGGCTTAGTAAACTGCCAATTGTAGGTTATCCTCCAAGGTCCGTGACTGCACTATCCATGAGGAGTTGCTAGGTTTCTAGTACCAAAATGTGATTTTATTTTTGTTACATGGGCCAATTAGAGAGCTGTTGCTTACCACCAAAGTATGTGTGCACATATGACACCCTTAGGGTATAGTTTTATGTGTGTCATTGTATTCCATAGGTGTCATAAACAGGTAGTATTTTCCATTCCTTACCTCTTTTGGAAACTTCTATGGCCCTCTCTGGTATTAAGAAAGCCAGTCCTCAGGGAGGAATAGTTCAGGGAAAATCCATGAAAGAGTTTCTGGTGCTAATATATGGTGTGTTCAGGAACATAAATTTGCAATCTATCTCTGGGGGACAACTATCAGCTATAGCCATAACCTGTAATATTTTGGAAGTCTCTTAGACAAACTTGACAAACAACTCAAAACAGTACTTCTGGTGCCCACTGCTAAGGGTTTTGGCTCTTGAAGGAAATATTGTCATCCCTGTTGAGAAATTTAATTTAAAATGTATGTGTATATTTATACACCAGCTTACATGTACTATATTACTTTTAGGTCAATAATGTTTAATATGATTTCTTACAAATTTTCAGACATGTTACTGTTATTTTATCCTCCACTTTCTATTTCACCTTCCTCATCCCTCCCTTAAGTAGAGTACAAACTTTCTTCCTTAACATTCCTTGTAACCTGCTATTTTCCTCTTTCTCTTGCCATGCCCACAACCGTGTCTTTTTACTTCCTTGCTTTTCATAATATCTGAAGATTTGGAGCTAGCAACCTCAGATGAGAGAGAATAATCGACCTTTATCTTTCTGAATATTAGTTCCCTCACTCAATTTGATTGTTAGCTCTATCTATTTCATGTTTCTTTACATCTGATAAGTACTCTACAATGAATATACACAACATTTTCATTATTCATTCATCAACTGAAGGACGTTTAGAATATATTTTCCATTTCTTAGCTATTATAAAGAGAGGAACAATGAATATGGCCAAGCAAATATCTGTAGAGTAGGATGTGTAGCTCTGTGGGCTGAAACAAAAGATTGGTCTAGCTTGATCGATTTAGACTTTAAATTTTAGGTTACAAAAGATTATTTACACAGTTTCTAGTAATGGACAGTTTTCAATGCACTGGGTGAAGAAGATCTCAGAAGATGAAAGATCTTACATGTCATGATCAATAGGATTAATGTAAAATCACCACCTTACAAAACAACAAAACAAAACAGATCATGAATTCCATAAAATCAACACAATTCTTTACATATGGAAAATTTCAATCTACAAAAAATCAGGTAGCAAATATTCTGACATAAAAACTCTGGAGAACACTCTACTGCAAACTATACTACAGAGCAATAATGATAAAAAAAAAAACAAACAAAAAACTATGGTATTGGTACAGGGACAATGAGATTGATCAGTGGAATAGAAGCAAAGGCCCACAAATAAACACACCTACCTAGGGACACTTAATCTTTGATAAAAAGCCAAAACCAAAGGATGGGGGAAAAAGCATCTGGAACAAATGATGCTGGTCTAACTGTAGGTCTGCATGTAGAAAAATGTGAATAGATCCATATTTATCACTCCACACAAATCTCAAGTCCAAATGAATCAAAGACCTCAATGTAAACCCAGAACACTGAATCTAATAGGAGAGAAAGTTGGAAATAGCCTTGATCACATCAGCACAATTGTGAATTTCATGAAAAAACCACCAATGACTTAATCTCTAAGGTCAAAATTGATAAGTTGGACCTCTTGAAATAGAAAAAGGTTCTGTAAGCAAAGGACACTGTCAATAGAACAAAATGACAGCCTAGACCTTGGAAAACGATCTTCACTACCCCTATATCCAATAGAGAGCTAATATCCAAAATACCAAAGAAACTCAAGTTAGATTAAAAAAACCAAACAACTCAATTTAAAAAGGGGGTATAGAGCTAAACAGAGACTTTTCAAAAGAGGAATCCTGAATGACCATGAAGCAGTTAAAGAAATGTTAAACATTCTTAGTAATCAGGGAAATGCAAATCAAAACCACTCAGAGATTCCACTATCCAATAATCAGAATGGTTAAGTTTCAAATATCCAAGCGACAGCACATGCTGGTCAGGATGTTGCAAAATTCTTCCATAGCAGGTAGGACTGCAAATTTGTAAAACCACTTTGGAAATAAATCTGGTGATTTCTCAGAAAATTGGAAATATTTCTACCTCAAGACCAGTTATACCACTCTTGGGCATATACCCAAAAGATACTCCACATATCATAAGGGCACGTGTTCCACTATGTTCATTATAGCCTTATTTGTAATAGTCAGAAACTAGAAGCAAGCCAGATGTCTCTCACCCAAAGAATGGATATTGAAAATGTGGTTCATTTATGTTAATTGAATACTATTTCAGCTCTTAAAAACAAGCACATCATGAATTTGGCAGGCAAATGGTCGGAACAAGAAATTCATATGTATATACTCACTATGGAACAAAAATGGTATCATATACACTGGGACTGGACAGTTGTGAGCTACAGTGTTGGTGCAAAGAACAAATTTGGTCCTCTGGAAGAATAGTCTATTTTTTAAATTATATGACAATACTCTAGCCCCTAAATAATATATGTGGCAAGTCAAAGTATTTCACACTCAAGAAGTTTCAATGTGAGAACCCTTGATGATGTTGGCACATCAAATACATTTTATTGACTATTGTAAATGGCTTTGTTTCCTTACTTTTTCTCAGCCTGTTTTCTTTTGTATAATGGAAGACTACGGATTTCTTTGAGTAAATTTTGTATTTATGACATTTTGCTGAATTTGTGTATCAGCAGAATTTTGGGGGTTGCTCATGAAACTTCATATCATCTGAGAATAATGATACTTTGATTATTTCTTTTCCAATTTGTATTCCTTGATCTGCATGTTTGTTTGTTTTCTCCTCTAGCTGGAATGTCAAGAATATATCAAATAGATAGGGAGAGGTAGGCGCCTTGTCTTGTCCCTGACTTTAGTTTGATTAGCTTCAAGTTTCTCTCCATTTTATTTAAAGTTGGCTATTGGTTTGCTGTATATTGTTTTTATTGTGTTATGTATATGTCTTGAATTCCAGGATCTTTTAAGACCTTAAACATGAAGGGGTGTTGGCTTTTGTCAAAGCCTTTTTCAACATCAAATGTGATTATCATGTGATTTTTTTTTCTTTGAGTTAGTGTATATAGTGATTATGTTGATGGATTTTTATATATTGAACCATCCCTGCATTCCTAGGATGAAGCCTACTTGATTGCGGTTAATGATGTTTTTGATGTGTTCTTGAATTCAATTTGAGAATTTTATTAAATATTTTTGAGTGGATAGTCACAAGAGAAATTGTCTCAGGTATCTTTCTTTGTTAGGCCTTTGTGTAATTTACATGTCAGAGTAAGTGTGGCCTCATAGAATGAATTACATAGAGTTTCTTCTGTTTTGTAGAATAGTTTGAGTAATATTGGTATAGATCTTCTTTGAAGGTCTGATAAAATTCTGTGATAAATCATCTGGCTTTATTTTTATTTATTTTTTTAGTTTCGCTTGGGAGTATTTTAATGACTGCTTCTATTTTTTAGAACTATGAGACTGTTTAGATAGTTTAATTAATCTTGATTTAACTTTGGTATGTGCTGTCTGTCTAAAACATTTCATCGTAAATTTTCCAGTTTTATTGAGTATAGACTTTTGTACTAAGGTCTGATGATTTTTCAATCTTCTCAGTTTCTGTTGTTATGTCTTAATTTGGATACTGTGTCTGTGTCTTTTGATTATTGTCACTAAGGGTTTATCTGTCTTGATGATTTTCTCAAAGAACATGCTCTTGATTTTGTAAATTCATTCTCTCTGTTTATAATTGATTAATTTCAGCCCTACATTTGACTGTTTCTTGCAAGTTAAAATTCTGGGTGTGTTTGCTTCTTTCTGTTCTAGAGCTTTCAGGTATGCTCTTAACTTGTTATTATAGGATCTCTTCAATTTCTTTATGAAGGCATTATTGCTATGAATTTTCCTCTTAACTCTGATTTTGTTGTATTCTATAAGTTTGGGCATATTGTGTCTTCTTTTCACTGAATTCTAGAAAATCTTTAATTTCTTTATTTCTTCTCTGACCAGTTATCAGTTGTTCAGTTTGCATGAATATGGTTGGCTTTCTTTTATTTGTTTTTCTTAATTGTTGTTGAAGTCCAGCCTATTCTGTGGTAATCTGATAAAATGCAAGAGATTATTTCAATCTCCATGTATCTACTGAACTTTGTTTTGTGTCTGATTACATGGTCAGTTTTAGAGAGATTCTGTGAGGTGCACAGAAGAACGCATATTCATTTGTTTTGAGGTGAAATATTCTATACATATCTGTTAAACCCATTTAGCTCATAACTTCTGTTAGTTTCATTGCGTCTCTATTTTCTGTTTCTATGACCTGTCCATTGGTGAGAGTAGGGTGTTTAAATTTTCCATGATTATTGTGTGGAGATCCATCTGTATTTTGTACTTTAGTTAAGTTTCTTTTATAAATGTGAGTAACTTTGCATTTGGGGAATAAGTGTTCTGAATTGAGAATTTATGTTGGAGGATTTTTCCTCTGATGAGTATGAAGTCTTCTTCCTCATCTCTTTTGATTGCTTTTGGTTGCAACTCTACTGAATATTAGAATAACAATTCTAATTTATTTCTTGGGACCTTTTGCTTGGAAAATCTTTTTTCAGTCCTTTTCTCTGAGGTAGTGTCTACCTTTCTTGCTGAAGTATGTTTCTTGTATGCAGCAGCATGATGGATCCTGGGAGGCAGGTACTGCTGTCTCTGCTTTGAGCTAGCCAATGTGTCCCTGGTCAAAGTAAACCTCCTGTGTCCTTGGTTAAAGAAGAGTTTCTGGAAGACATGTAGGCCTGTTAGGTGGCTGAGCAGGCAGGCCTATCTGCCAGGGGTGCGGTGGAAGTGCAGAACATAAGGGCAAGTGGGCTCAACTTTGGTAAGAAGGGATAGATAGAAGATCTCATGTCTGCTGGGCAGTTTGAGGTCCTCCTAGACTGGGAATCTGGGAGAGGTTTCACTTGTTTCCCTGGTTAGGGTAGACCTCCTGAGGAGGCAGACAGAGCTGTATGGTTGAGGAGCAGGCATGCAGATCTGCCACAAATGTGGATGGAGTTGCAGACCAGAAACTCTTCTTCAGTTTTACTATAAGTTCACACTTTGAGATCTTACCCTGCCTTCCTTCTATGATCAACTCTAACCTGTAAGATCTAATAGGTCTTCTCTCCAAGTTGCTTTTGGTCATGGCTTTTATCATAGCAATAGGAAGCAAATTAAAATGATCTATTTCCACTATTTAATCTAACAGAGAGATTACCCTATGTTAGTTTGCTCTCTGTACACATCACTATTGTAATTATTCTCACCGATTTAGACCAATTTTCTGGTAAAACTACTATTTTCTGGTAATCCACAGTACAGTGCAAATTCTTGGAGGAAAATGACTGAACTGTCATTATCACATTACAAGATGACAGACTACTGACCTTCTTCTGCTGCTAATGTTATTCAGTCAATGTAAGCCAAAACATTAGATTTCAAGAACTGGTCAGCCACCAAACTCATGAATTAAAATAGCAGCCTTAAAAAATGCAAAAACAGGGGGTGGGGATTTAGCTCAGTGGTAGACCACTTGCCTAGCAAGAGCAAGGCCCTGAGTTTGATCCTCAGGTCTGAAAAAAATAAAATAAAACAAAACAAAAGACAAAAAAATGCATAAACTTTAGATGGCAGGCTGATGATAGCCTTTTGCTATTCCCATGGAATATTAGTTTCAATAGGAAACAAACCCTTCATTCATACTTAGACAGCTAGACAACGATAAATCTTAAAGCAGTGTCCATTACTAAGGCCAGAATGGTAGACTACCTCCAAGGTGAACACGTGCTTGCTCTTGTGTGTGTGTGTGTGTGTGTGTGTGTGTGTGTGTGTGACTATGCATATTTCTAATATATGAGTTATACAATATTTTCTGTTAAGGGGTGGACTCCTAAGGAAACTCATGTGACAGGTAGTCAAGTATAACATGAGTAATGATACTTACCAATATTCCATAAAAAAGAAAATACTGAAGAAAATCACCATGTTCTATGTCTAAAGCATGATCGTTATTTGCAAACTCTATAGGAAACAAACGCCATGGCTTCTATGGCAGTACTACAAAGACAAAATAGTCTAAATCTTGTGTGCCCTTTCTCTTTTTTAAATTATGTAAAATGTAGAACTCTGCATGTCATTTATTCTTAAGAGACTTTCATCTTATCACAATTGTCAGATACTGTCCTGGTGACTCAAGAAATTTTTACTTCACAAATAAATATCACAAATCCACTCAATTATTTCATCTTTTAATATAATGCATTGCTCTTGAATTTGCACTTATATACATGTAAATCTTTTTAAAGCATGAAACTTTTCTAATATCTCTATAATTTTAAAAGAATTGCAGAGCAGATTTTTTTTGTACTTGCTAAATAGTGTCAAATAATATATATGGAGATAATTAAATGTTTTAAAGCTAAAATAGTAATTGTGATCCTAGTAACAGAGAATACCAGAAAACAAAAACCCTAAAACACCTGTCTTCCCCAGTGCTACCTTGTTATGTTTCTGAAACACTGGGAAATCATCCCACTGTGCCACTGTCTTTGACAGTACAGAATAAGTAATACTGATGAGAGAAGGTTGTTATGAGGTCTATCTACTCTGCTATCAACTGTGAAACACATCAATTGCCTCAACACATAATATGTAGTGAATGCTTGCTATAGTTTTCTTGGCATCTATGCCTACATCTTAGTGACAATTATCCACAGCCAATAAGACATTCCCATACTACATTAAAGCTGGTTTTCTCTTGAAGACAGGGTTTAAAATAGCACAATATATCGTAATTTAAATTAAGAGTCTGCTGAACACTTGGGACTGTGGACTTGTAATTTATCATTCAGCAAGAAGAATTTTGAGAACAAGAGCAGTGTGTGTGTGTGTGTGTGTGTGTGTGTGTCTGTGTGTGTGTGTGTGTGTGTGTGTGTGTGTTGTTGTTGTTCATTACTGTTGTGTTGTTTTTGAGACAAGGTCTCAGTGTGTATAAATTTGGGCCTCAAATTCATTGTTCCTTGAACTACAATAGGAGGATCACACAAAATTTATAATAGCTTATTTCAGGAATTTGTTCTAATTAAACAGACCTCAGTTTTCTGACTCTCAATATAAAGAAAACCAACCAACCAAACAAACAAACAAACAAATAGTAGAGAACCTTCTAATAGCAGAAGTTTAGGGCACATTTCTTGAGATAATGAAGATGAGTTGGAGGCAAGAGGTTGGAAGCAAGTATTCATTGAACATAGAGATAAGTTCCATAAAGACCATTTATTTCAAATTATATCTCCTATTCCACAACATTTACTCTTCATCTAATCCCTTTCACTCCTCCTCCTTCTCTGTCCTGTCTCATACTAGCCTCCTTTCTTCTCTCACTCTCCTTTCTGGTCTTATATTAGTTTTGCAGATGTACATTCAGTTTACAAATCCACAAATAGGGTAAAACATGAACGTCTTTCTTTACAGATCCGGCGTCTCTCAGGGAATGTGATCATTTGTAGTTGGATCCATTTTTCTGTAGATGAGTGACTTAACATTTTTTGTTGTTGTTTTTTTTTTTTTTTTTTTTTTTTTTTGTGGTGCTGGTTAAAACAAGATCTCACTATGTAGCCTGACTGACTGAAGTTTACTTACTGCATCTAACAGCCTGGCCTAAAACTCATGGAGATCTATTTAACTATTCTTCTCAAATGCTAGAATTAAAGACTTATAAAACTCCATTGTGTGTATTCACTACATGTTTAATCCAATTGTATATTAATGGGCACTTAGGCAGCTTTCTTAAATTTCATTATGTGACTAGTGAATCCACAAACATGTATGTACAAGTATCTTTGTGGTTCTGTGACTTACAGACCCTCAAGTATATATTCAAGAGTGGTCTAAGTAGGTAGCAGGGTAGATCTATGTTTACCGTTTTGAAGAGTCCATAAACTGGTTGATATAGTTTGTACATCAATTTGCTTTCCCAACACCAATGTATAAAGTGTCAGTGGTGATGGGCTTCGTTCTTATATTTGAATGCTTAAGTCATCAAAGAGTGGCTCTGTTTGAAAAGCATTAGGTAGCCTTGTTAAAGAAACTGTCTCTAGGGGTGGGCTTTGAAGTTTCAAAAAGCCTGTGCTAAGCTCATATTCTCTTCTTTGTCTCTGTCTCTGTCACTGTTTCTGTCTCTCTGTGTCTCTCTTCATCTCTCTCTGTCTCCCTCTCTCTGTCTCTGTCTCTCTCTCTCTCTCTCTCTGACTACGGATAAGCATGTATCTCTCAGTTCTGTTCCAGGTCCTTCTTGAATTCTTCCATATTTCCTGCTATAATGATAAAGAATCAAGATTCTGAAACTGGAACCAAGGCCCCAACAAAATGTTCTTTTTCATAAAGTTTATTTTGATCATGGTGTCTCTTCACATAATAGAACAGTAAGGCATGTTACAAAGGTTACAAGTTATCTATATCTTTGCCAGCAGTTTTTTGTTTTTCCCTGTGTGTGTATGTGTGTATATGTGTGTGTGGTGTGTGTGTGTGTGTGTTGTGTGTGTGTATTCCTGTGTTATTTTATGTGTGACTGTTTGAAGTTAATTTTAAAAATCATATTTAATACTCTAAATTATTTATGGAACCATGGTCTTTCTATCAAAGCCAATGTACACCAATATGGTTACTCACACTAGCAAATTTGTTTTATGCCTTCTGGGTCTGAAAGACCAAGTGGATCTCAATTTTCATCCAGCATTATGTGCATTCTGAGAAATTGAACTCTGATCCTCTTGCTTGCTTGGCAAGCACTTTATCCATAGAATGGTTTATCTAAGTTATTTGTCATTTGTCTTAGTTATTAGGCTTAGTGATAGACTTTTAAAATGAGTTTGAGATGAAATTTTAGTATAGTTTTGATTTACATTTCCCTAATGTGTAAGCATGTTGCACATTCTTATAAGCTGTTTCTCAGAAGTTAATATTCTTTTTGCTAGTGTTTTTATTGACTAAGAGGGTTTTCCAGGTTTGGTATATTTCAAATATTAGTCCTCTGTCAGATATATAGTTAGTTAGGATTTTATTCCAGTCCATAAGCTGTCTCTTCACTTGATTAATTGTTTTCATATTGTGAAGATGCCTTCTTTAATGCATCTGTCTCATTTATCAGTTTTTGGTACTATTCTACATGTACAGTAGTCTTTTTGGAAATTATTTTCTGTGCCTTTGTCTTTAGTATTTCTCTTGTGCTTCCGTCTAGATGTTTCAGGACTTTCCCAACATGTTTGCTGCAGTTTCACTATATTGTATGTAGATATATACTTTTTCACACAATATTTTGAAAAGAAAGGGTAATCTTTACTGAAATTTACTTGACTAAGGTTGTATAGGTCTACTTCTTAATTTTCTGTTCTGTTTTATTTTTCCATATGTTCATTTCATACGAATCCACAGTATTTGGTCATTGTCTTTTGGTTATACATATAAAGTTAGGTAGCGCCTGGCAGTGGTGATGCACGCCTTTAATCCCAGCACTAGGGAGGCAGAGGCAGGCAGATTTCTGAGTTCGAGGCCAGCCTGGTCTACAGAGTGAGTTCCAGGACAGCCAGGGCTACACAGAGAGATCCTGTCTCGAAAAACAAAAACAAAATAAATAAATAAATAAAGTTAGGTAGCATATGTCTTCTGAATATCTTTTGTTTTCAGAATGCTCTTGCTCTTTCATAGGTTTTGGTGATTCTAGACAAATTTTAGAATTATTGCTTTTAATTCTGTGACAAAAGTAATCGGCATTTTCATAAGACTATTACTAAATCTGAAGATTGCCTTGGATGTTATAGCATTTTGTTGATATACTTGCATATATTTTATCTTAGATTTCCTTCATTATTTTTATATTTTTGATATGAAATTTCTACCAATTTGCCTAAATTAAATTTTAATTTTTGTAGATATTAAAATATGATATGAGCCCTTTTCTTCATACTAGGTTAATATTACAATGAGTATACTAATCATTTTTACATGATAGTTTTAGGCTCTGCATGTATGGTAAATTGGTTCCAACAATGTTTACTTACAACTATGCCTTTACAAACAGGGACAATGTAATTCCTTCATTTCCAATTTAGATGTGACTTGGTCACAGTAGTCGGATCTGTTAGAAGTCTTGATTACAGAGCTCATCTTCTTGATTCACATCTTAGAGAAAACATATTCATATTCCTCCTGCAAACACTATAATGTTTCTCATATACATTCTCTATTGTGTAGATATACTTATTTTTGAAGTGTTCCTTTTCTTCTCACCAAAGAATGTTAAAGTTTTAAAAAATATTTTTCTCTATCACTTTTCCATTCTTTTATCCCTTTTCCAATCACTTAATGGGGTCTCTCTTGGTCATATAATGTCTGTATTCCTGGTTTAATCCAACAAGGTTATATTGGATAATTATCTTAATGGGCTATTGTATTCACTTGCTAGATTCTATTGAGTAGAATCCAATAATCATTGAGTCCTAAGAATTATGTGATAAACAGCTTTTACAACTGATGTAATATTCTTACATTTTTGTTTGTTCAATGAGAATATTTCTTTCTTTATAAACCAATTATAAGAGAGTTAATGCATTTAGGTACTTAACTTTTATGTTATGTTTTCCAAATTGTGGGTTCTCATTTTCAGAATATTTCTTAACCCATTGTGTTTTCTAGTGTTGGTTGTAATGGCTTCTGTTTTAGTCATCATTTCACAGATGTAAGCTCTGTCTGGTGTTTTAGTTTGTTAGTTTTTTCCCATTAAATATATAATGTTTTTCCATTGGCCTCCTTTGTTGTTTTTCTAGTCCATAGTTTGTATATGCTTCATGTTTATGATTTTCTTCCTGCTGCTATTAATAGGCTGGGTATAATTTTTAACTATCCTTTGTAATACAATGTTATATCACTTTATATTTTAGTTTCTAAAATGCTGTTGATATGCATGTTTATTAATATAACCTTGCATTTTAAAATCTATAAAATTGAAAAGACATATATTGGTATGTTAGTACTTTTATCATGCATAGTAATCAATTTGACTGTTCAATTTTTATGCATATATACAAATATATATATACATATATATATATATCATATCATACCACTGTACCATAACATATCTCTGGTTATCCTTCTGACTGGTATACTTCTCTCCTATAATCCTATAATCCCCCACTTCTGCATTCATATTACATATAATTCCATATATCATGACTCAAATATGCATGGCTATGTGTATGATTTATATTCCACATATATGACAAGTCATAAAATATTTGCATGCCTAAATCTGGCTTATTTTGTAATTCTACCTACTTTCTTAGAGATGACATGATTTCAATTTTCAAGAAAAACAATATATATATATATATATATATATATATATATATATATATAATGGAATCTTCCATTATTATGCTATGAAAAGTAAATCTAAGATATTTTTATACATCATTTATACACCTATTAAAAGAAAGATTGAAACCTTTATGAAGCCAAACTACTTACCAAAGATAACTAAATCTCAAACTGTTCAGTAAATTCTGTTTTCCTCAGCATCTCAAAAATAAAGGTTTGCAGAGAATTTAGTAATGCTTAGTCTGTAAATTAGTGAGATTTAAAACTGTCGTGGATGTCCTGCTATTAAAGTCCACGTCTATATGTCATATTGACGCCAGACTCTTTTTAAAAGCTTCCGCAATAATGCTGCTGTCTTGTTTTTGACTTTTCTAACTTTTGAAAAAAATGATTTTGGTGGTCCCTTGAGATTCAGAAGCAGTAATTCCACAATTCTAGAGAATTGTAGAAAAGGTTATCAAGATCTGCATTCTATCACTCTATTTGAGCAAGTACAGAAAGTGAAAAGAAAGATAATAAGTAGATATACAACAATGTCCTAAGTCAAACTGGAGAGTTTGAACTTCTAGAGGAAGGCATCAAGAGAAGAGAAGGGAGTTACAGAATAGATTAGACCTAAAGATCTTTTTGTTATGGGAAGTATAAAAGGAAACTACATAAATGAGACTTAAACTGGGCAGATGGGCATGCCGTTAACTCCCATATATTATAAAGATACGTTTTCAATGGTGTCTGCTAGGCTTTACAAAAAAAGATAATCTTACATCAGTGCAAAAAAAATTTGGACTATCATATTGAGCCTGCTCTTATCCTGTGAATAAAAGCAAATGTAGTATATCTCAACCTTAATATTCTATAGCTTCTTTCCTCCAAACCTGGGACATACTATTTGAGCCAGTATTTGTAGGCATCAGACAATATGGCCAGAAACACAATATTATTAATAAATCTACCATAAAGATATCTAGTCAAGAAAAATGCACAGTCAAACCCAGATCATTCATATGCTTCTGTGTAATTTTGACTATCATTTTTTTTTTACTGTAAAGTAAAACCAAGCAAACAAAAGTTCATTTGTTGCAACTGAAATTGTATGTGTAGCAGTACATACAGTGGGATCTTTTTCTTAAACACCTATGAAAGTTAGTATTAATTGACAAATTGATAGAAGTGGATATCCTACATGACAAATCCCAGGCTAAGCAATGAAGCAGCAGCTAGTTCTGAGAATGTCTGTGAGGAGGTGAAGGGGTGTGTTGCTCCTGTTAACTGAAGCGGGAAGACAGAGTAACATAAAAATGGGTGACACCATTCCTGAGTAAAGAGGAGAGGTGAGCTGGGCACATTAGTAGTCTCTGATTTTATGCCTGCTGCTGTGACTTCCCACCAAGGTAGATTACACCCTTGAACTGTATGAATCAAAACCATATCTTTTCTTTAAGTTGTTTGTGTTGGTGTATTTTTTTTTTATTGCATCCAAAAATTAGCCAAGAAACCATCCAAGAGATGTGTCTGAAAGTGACTAAGATCGATACATACAAATGAGAACAATTTTCAAATTATAAATCTTTAAAGCATCTGATGTGGTTCAAACTGACATACAAAATACAAGAAAAATAAATGCTAAAGAAATAGAAAATGCATGTATGTACAAGTCAGTCAAAGTAATTTCAAAATGCCATCAAATTTAATCATTTTAAAATTGTTTTAAAATTTTATAAGATTTATTACTCTCCAAGGACTCTTGTGTATTGGAGTGCTTTTGGGAAATGGTCACAAAAAGTTCACAGACATATGTTCTGATCTCCAAAACAGTTTGAGCAGCATTTTCAAATCAAAGGGGCTGGAGAAAGGTCTCAGTGGTTAAGCCTGCATGTTTTGTGGTGTACCCATGGAGGTCAAAACAGAGTGCCATATCACCTGGAGCTAGATTTGCAAGCTGTTGTATGCTAACTGATACCACAAAGACATAGAAACAGACCCAGATATAACACACATGCACATACACACACACACACACACACACACACACACACACGGGAAAGGGGAGGAGGGAGAAAGACGTTTCTTAAAAATAACAAACCTTATTCAAAGTGAAATACTTAGACTATCTCACAGAAACTAAAGAAAAGAGAGGATGTGGATAACAACCTCAAACTCTAACAGATCAGAAAGCAAATCCACAATGTCATCATTCTAAACACACATTTACTAGCCAGCATAACCTAGGTACAAAGTTAGTAGAGTTGCAAGTTTGTCGACATATGACTGGGCAAAATTAAAGGAGTAATGGAGGAGTACAGAGGTTGAAAAGCAAGTGGGATTTCTAAGTCTACGAATATAAGTTTCAATTTCCTGTTATATTTTAAATCTTCATTACAGAAAAAGGTAGAAATATTTCTTACCTAAATTATTGCATACGTCTTTGTTCAAATTGCATTTTTTAAGTTGCTGTTACAAAGCTGTCTTGTATCAAATATCTTCTCTGTCCTCCTGTAGATCCTTTTCCTGACTCACATGCATGTATTTATGATCACTCACACCTTACAGTATATTATCTTTCTTTTTAATTTTTCATTTCATGGAGAAAGATGAGCTGATTGTGATTAGTGATTGACATTCATTAATCTAATATTAAAATTTTAGAGCTGGAAGATTTTTGACATTTCCACCCTATTGATGGAAGTCTTCAGAATTTTTTTTAAAATAACAAGCAAAGTTTAATATCGAAGCAAGGAATTTGAATTCTTGACACATTTAATGATTTTGACAGTACCTAATTCATATGGAGTTTCACAGATCTCTGGAGAATAGAGAGTAAAATAAGGAAGATCATTTAGTGATGGAAGAAAGGCTGGATATAGAAAATATGACTTTTGTGTGACTTTTTAACCTCTGATGTTTACATATCATATGACCTCTTACAGAACTTTCTAAACCATTGCCATAAAGAGGGTCCCTGTTCCAAAAAGCACTTTGCAGCCAACTGATATTTCAGGCAAAAGAACTACATGGAGATAGGTATAACTCTTAATTCCATGTTCTATATGAGAACCCATAGAGTACCTGTACAACATGTATTACTGGAAAAAAGTGAAGCAAATACATCCAACAGAAAACAAAACCATTGATAACAAGTTTAATGCAAAAGTATTGATGGTAGCTTATTTCATGTAAACACATAAATATCGATAATATACACAGGAAGGGGATTTACACATAGGAAGATATGTTTTCTTGAGTCTAGTGTCAAAACAGACAGGTAGTATTTTTCTTGATAAGTAGCATAATTACTCCACTATAACAAACTAAAGACAAATACAATGAATATCAATGAAATAATAATTAACTGTAATCAATAGCCCTGACATGCTTTCTAAGGGAAAGCCCTATGCTCAAACATTCATACCGTGTCATGGGGATACTATTTAGTTAGTTAATTTTAGATAAGAAATTGTAGAATGCCAGGATAATAAAGACAGAGGTCTAGATCACTGGCAGAAAATCTTGTAAATAATTGTTAGAGCTCTGAGTTCAAATCCCTATGATGATTTCTCATTTAGTTCCTTGATTTCTTAGCATTAACATTTTCCTAGAAACTAATGAGCTTCCTTGCAAGTAACAAGCATGGTGGACTGGAGTTTAAAATGATGGAAGATGTTTGACAGCTTTTATTTTTTAATTTGTCCATTGTACACTTTGTGCGGGTTGTTGCTTACATGTATGTGCATGGAACCAGTTGTCCCTTGTGCCACAAGAAGCCAAATATTATTTCAGATTCCTGGAAATGGAGTTACAAATATTTGTGAAGCAACCTTTGTAACACGGGCAAATGTTCCTAACTATGAGCAATCTCTATAGCTCTTGTTTATAGCTGTTGTGTGTGTGACTGTGAATTGTAATGTACATATGTGTTCATGTGGTTGTGTGCATATATATATATTATATATGTTTGTAAAGATGTTAGAAACTCATGTCTAATACCTTCCTTGATGAGCCTCCTTATTATTTTTAGAAGGAATATTTAACTTATATTGAAAAATCAAGAACAAAATAAAAATGCCCCAGTGAGTATTAACTCTCAATGTGACAAAGCCTAAAATCATCCAGAAACAGAGTCTCAGTTATCACTCTGTAGGTCTGGGTAGACTTGAACTTGTTGTTCAGGATAGGTTGGTCTCTAATTCACAGAGATCCACCTGCTACTGCCTCCTGGATTCTAAGACTAATTCTATGATGTATGGCATTATACATGAATAATTATTACAATTTTTGTACCTTAAATTTTAAAACTGAGTCTCTCAGAGAACCAGAAGCTCATCTATTTCTCTGAATTAGCCAATCGATGAACTTCAGGGTTATGTCAAACTCTGATCACCCAGCTGTTGTGCTACAAAGGTATGCTACCACATCCAAGCTTAAGTGAAGGCTGTGTATACAACCAAAAATTCTCACTGTTGTATGAAACCCACATTACCTTCTGAGCCCTCTGTCCAGCCTTGTGGCTATGGAGGCTTAATTAGATGGGAATTCATTGTTTCTAGCAGCCCATTTTCTACATTTTAGGAGCAGTTAAATTAAATTCTATTCTGTATTTTCAATATATATTAAAATATTATATATTTGATTATTTGAACTCTTGCCTGGATGTTAACAGTTATGAATTTGAAAGAGAAACTTAAAAGAATGAAAATTGTTTAATACAACCTAAGACAGTACTATGAGCTACCACCAAAACCCCTAAGTGACTCCTAATTTGTGTCCATCAAAACAATGCCTTAGTCGCATTTATAGAAACAAAGAGTTGTTGATTATATATTATAAAATACTACTTTGTCTGTAAGGGATTGTAACATAATTTTAGACTAAGAGTTACTTTTGAGAATACCAACAATTCTAGTACCTTCTAAAAGTTAAAAAAAAAAAAACCTTATATGTAACTATATAGCATTTTTCTTTAAATTGAATTTCTTCTAGGAGGGAGAGGGGAGGCTTATGAGAGTGAAGAGAAAATTTTCATGGTTTAAAAATTGAAATTTGCATAATTCACCAGTGTTCCTCCTCAACTTGTAGAAACTTGCATGATTTACCAGTGCTGCCAGAGGAGACTGACCAGCAAGAAATTCCTTGTATCTGCCAGGCACATTTTCAGAAGGCTCCAACTCCTGTGACTTGTGTCCATTGGGCTGGGCAGCTGGATTTGAATGAATCAGCTCATGTCAGTAACCCTTCACTCTTACTCCTGCTACTAACCCAATAAAAGTATACTGGCTCACCAAGGTGGACTTTGGAAGAATAATTAGTTTTATCTGTCATATATTTTCTACCACTAGTGAATAGATGTGTGTGTCATGTCACTGTAAGAAGAGTCTTATACAACATCTGTCTCATGGTAGCAATACCATCAGTCAGGAAAAAAGGTAGTGTAAATGTTATTTGGGAAAATGAGGAACCAAAAATGTAAAATAAACAAGTCTGCCACATAGAAATCATTTTAATCTCCTAGGGAAATTTAAAGAAAAATTAAAAAAATACAAAATTGGCATTGTGTTAATAACCACTATTCTGAAATATGGGAGATTTAACTCTAAGTCTTACTGTGGGTTCTATATTTTTCTTCTTCTGATACCATGCTGTTACATGGGTACCACATGATACAAAGGCTCCTAGTAAACTGAAGAAGAGAGTAGATATGAAGACTATTTGATAGAAATTTTAAAAACCAGCACATAGACACACAAAGACAAACACACACACACACACACACACATAGGCACTCATGCTTTAATAAAAATAAAAAGGATATATACAAGGTAAAAAATGTAGGAAAAATAAGTTTTTAGAGCTAAACAAGTCTTTCATAGTACTCTAGTATATTTGAGTCCCATGTTCGAAAAGCAGTGGCCTGGAAGTATTTCCTTAAGATGTAAATACCAGCAAGGAGCTCATGATTGCCAATCCTGTACACTAAAGAAAATATTGAATAAGGTGCTGAACTAAATATACTAATAGACAGTAGAACAAGTTTGTCAAAATTATTTACAATGGAGCACCCTCATAGAGATAGGGGGAGGGGGAGGAGAAACTGGGAAGGGGGAAAGGGGGAGAACATTTGAAATGTAAATAAATAAAATAACCAATGAAATGAAAAGAAACAGAATAATACCTAGTTTTGAAATCTACTGTTTCTTTTTGTTTAAGAGAGCTCTTCTTAATTCATGTTTATTTCTAAGTTAAATATACAGGAAACTCTCATTATTTCACATCTGCATCCTGGAGTTCAATGTAATCTGAGAAAACTATACTTTTAATAATGACACAATGTTTTCTTTCTCCTTAGTACTACTATTCTGCTAAATAACCATAGCATTAAAAATAACTTTTAATGACATATTACTATACCTATAGATCAAAAAGGCTTTTTTATGGTAAATGATAACTAGCATAGTCAAATGGGAAAATGAGGACACGGTGAAAAACTCCATCCTAAATGAGATATCTTCATCAAATCCCTCCTTCAAGTCTAAGACAGCTGTCTAGAAAACAAAGTTAAAAGGTTAAAAGGAAAAAAAAATGATGGTGAGTGTACAGAAATAGTCTTCTAGAAAACAAAGAGTTAATACACACATGAATCACTGAGACCGGGACAGCAATCCAAGACCTGCAAAAATTCAATCAAGAGAAATACCCCAGGACAGAGAAGAAGTGAGCACAAAATCCTGTCACAAAGCAAGATACTATTTGAAGCTATTACCTTCTGTGAGAAGGAAAGTTAGTTTTCCAATGCTAGGTAGATAACAACACTCCATGGCAGGTCCCATGCTCAGGAGTAGCTGACTAACACAAATTCCATATTTTTTATGGATTGTGTATAACCTCCCTCTCCTCCCTCTCCCTCTACTCCCTCTCCCTCCCTCTCCCTCTCCCTCTCCCTCTCCCCTCCCCTCTCCCTCCCCTGCCCCTCCCCCCTCCCCCTCCCCTCCCCCTCCCCCTCTCCCTGTCCCTCTCTCCCACTCCCTCATGTGTTTGTGTGTTGATTTAGTAGTATTTGATAGGCATTTTTCTTTTTGGAATTCATTTGTTTTCTTGGTTTTCTTAATGTAAGAGGAAGAGGAAGTTTGAAGCATTGGAAGGCAGTGAGTTAAGGGAGAATCTGGAAGAACTTGAAAATATGTTTGAAAGAAGTTGCAAAACATTCCAAATAAAGGAAATACCTACTTACATTTCTTTTTCTTACATCCAATTTGTTATTTATGGGAAAGAATAATTAATAACTTAATAAATTTATGTACTGATTAATATAATAATAAAATTGAACCTAAATAGTGTCTTAAATAATATAAAAATTAACAATTTGAATCAATTTTGTTTAATAATAGTCTCCATGTTATGATCTTTTAGTTCTTATAAAATTAATGAAAGACATTAGTACTTTTAAATTAACCATGCCATAAATACCACAGAAAATTCTTCATATGGTGTCCAGAGGAACATTAAAACATATAATAACTAATAAAAAGGAAATTAACTAGGGTAAAAATTCAGAAAATTTTATAAATGATAAGTTATAAATCACTATAGATTAAAGGACTACATAATACAATATTGTTTAACATTATTTAAAATTTAATAAGGATAACAATTCTCACTTACCTTTTTTTTTTTTTTTTTTTTTTTTTTTTTTGTCTTGAGAGTATAAAAAGACTGTATTGTCAAGATGACCTCAAATTCTGGAGTCCAAGCGACCACCCTACCTTAGTCTCCCACTTAACAGAAGAGAGGTATGTGCCACCATGTCTAGTTTCTTTTTATTTTTATTTGAATACATTTCAAGTTCATCCACTGCTTGTCAAAAGAATTGCTTTTTTTAGTGCAATTATGACGACTATGACAAATTCAATGACTAAAATATAAAGCCAGAAAAATGAGACAAGGATATCATCCAGAAGATTTCCATTTAAGTATTGTATTTATCTTTCTTAAGATAAGCCTTGCAAATGAATTTAGAAAGATAATGAATTCTGCAATACTGAAAAGAATTTAAAGTTGATGCCAATGTCTCAGTAAATGAAGGATGCTGCCCTTCACTTAAATTTGCACAGCTTATACCTCACCTTAGATAAAATGTCCTCCTGGAACATTAATGATGACAATAGATTCAATTTCTTTTATAATTACATTCTAAAAACAATTTTTGCATATGAAGAATATGGAGAAATAATCTAACGATACATATACACTCCATACTAAGTTTTAGTAACCTTACGATACTGATTAAGTTTTCAGTTTCTCTCATTCAGCACAACTTAGATTAATTATTGATGGCAAATTGTTCTATATTTCAAGGTTTTATTTCAAGACACCATGGAACTGTTAATATATGTATCAAATAGTCTACCTCATTTTGTAGTTGCTAGTTTACACAAAAACTGAGTGATTTTGCTTGACTCTTTGTTGTTTTTCATAAATATTTATGTATAATATCATCTTCCTTGTAAACAGGATTTCTCCTGCCCAAAGGGAGTAAAAACAATTTGTGTGTTAATTTTATCTTACTGGTTTTGTTCAGCTTCAGTGGTTGTGTATATAAAGAAGAGATTAGATAAAAGGGAATACAAGCAAGCCCTGATGCTAACGTAAAGAATTTTAATTTGCCATGATAATTTTACAGCAGTTCAGGTATATTCCACTCCTTGCTTGTAGAAGAAACAAGCTGCTAAGTAGTTGCTGTCAGTAGACTGCCAATATTTGTTTATATTTTACTGCCCCCTACAGAATAATCAAGGCATCCTTGATATTGCAGTATATCTTCAACTTCTGAATGGAGGAAGTCATTTGTGGTTGGAACTTGGATATAAGTATACTCAGCAATAATGACTACTCAGCACTTAACATATTTGTTATTGTTCATGACATTTAAGCTGGACATTCACTTTAAAATGAAATAAGATAATTATTGTTCTTCAAATATCTCTCTTGGTGCCTATATGAAGACTAAAATCCGGAGAAGGGTAAGCTAGTGTGTTCTGTTGTGCACCTGCTGTTGATCACACAAGACTCCAGTGGTTAGCTCAAAAGCCATGCTCATGTTGATGGCCCCAACTAAATTTAGTAGGTCATAAAACAAAATCAATAGGAATGTCAGAGATTTATATAGAAGAGGGCATAAACAAAAAAACAAGAGTAATCAGTGTGCATTCTGTACATTTTCTAAATTGGCAAGGAACATACCGACTTATGAAGATATAAAGTATTTCATTGAAAAATTAATAATAGAAAAGTTGACAATGTTAACATTCTCATTGTAACTTCGCTGTACAATTATGGAGTGTTATGTTATGCCTTATTTTAATTGATGAAATAATTTTCATTTTGATTTTCATTGTTTGTTTTGTTTATTTCATTTTGTTCAGAGTATACTCTGAACAGAGTACATACAGGACAAAAATTGACAATAAGAGTGACAGAAATTCAATATTCTTTCCAATTTGTGTAAAGAAAAGCTAAAAATGTGTCACTAGTTCATAGAAGATGGTTCTTTCTGTAAAAATTGTGTTCCTGATTTATCGACCATATGTTCTCTAGGACACTAACTAAAGATAGAGGATGGTGCCACTTTGATTTCACACAAGCAGGTTGTTTAATTTACAAAAAAATTAGTTTAGATAGAAGAACTGAAGCTAACTATAACAACTTCCTGTAACATACACACACACATACACACACACACACACACACACACACACGTTTCAATTGATTTCTGTACTCCCTTCCATTAGTTCCCCTCACTCATGAAGATAATGAATATATTTGCCAGCAGAGGTACTAGTGCCTACTTGTGAATCCATATCAGCACAAAGAAATAACAGCATGTATTAATGGTGAGGTGTGAGACTACATTCTTCCTTGATGCCAGCAGATGTTAAGGCTTCAAGATCCTTCGATATCCTTCACTAAAACAGTGCAGAACAACACATTTAGATAACATGTTTTGTTTCTAAGGACATGGGTCAGTAAGACAACTGGACAGATAAGAGAGCTTGTTGCCAAGCCTGATTACTTGAGTTCCATCTACAATCCCTCATAATGGAGCAGAGAAGCAGCTTTTCAGTTTTCCTTTTCTTCAACACATGCAAAATGGCATGCCCCTATCTCCAACTACATGAATACATAAATAAATGAATGAAAATGAAAGAAACATTGTTTTATTGTGATGAAAATTATTTCTAATTTTTATTTAATGTATGCAAGGAAATTTGTGCTTTTCAGGAAGATCTGAAATACTATCTACTACTAATTACCAAAAGTAGCAGGCTAGTTGATGTCCCCACAATGATGTGCCTATGGACAGCTCTAATTGGACTCAAGGGAGCTAATCATAATTATAAGAAGAAAAGGAGTCGAGATCTATGGGAAGAAGAGCTGAGAGGTCCTAGGGTTATTTGGAAGGTGATGACAAGGTGTAGGAGTGGAAAAACTATGTTATGTACACATATAAAACTTAAAAATTATTTATATCCTTACAAAAATGTAGCATTCCTTCTTCTTAAAAACAAGGCCAAAGTTAAAATGTGAGAGTGTAAGAAAAAAAAAATGTTAAAAGAAACTGTAACTTGTGTGAATGACTGACTGTATTTTACAACTCTATCTGGAAAATGCATTTGCTTATTGAAGGGCAAACACTTTCAAAGTTTTCTTAACTGGGACGTTTTATCTCCCATGTACATCAAGACTTTGCATGTTTACAGCTGCACAAAACATCCTTTTATCTCCTAATGCAGGGTTATCAGTGCTGAAAGCCTGGCACAAAATTGCTCCCCTCTATCTTAATTTGAAATGACTTTCCTTTTTAGAAAAAGGAGAAAGAGCATAAGAAATGAGTCCTACACAACTTACACTAAACAAAAGTCCACATTTTTTTTACCTGAATATTTCAGTTCTAAATTCTTTATACTCTTAAATACAGTGTATAGTGAATAAGAAAATATGTTATTTAAATGCTACATATTTTTATAAAATATTTTGCCCTACTAAAATTACTCTTCTGTGTAAATAACTGTGATCTCAAATTTATAGAAATGTTATCCATATGAATTTGTCTTTAGTATAATTATAACCTTGGAATCGATAGTAAATTTAATTAATTATATTTTAAATAGTAAGATAGGAATGCTATTTCTATTTGAAAAATTGTGTTGTTTGACAATACTTGTATATTATTCTGCAATTTTACAACCCTAAATATTGATTTGTAAGTCATTTTCATCTTGAGACTAACTAAATTAAAAAATAATAAGATCAAAATAAATATGTATAGGTCATGTGTTGGGGGAGGGCAGTTATATGCATGTTTATGTTGCCTGCACTTATCCAAAGGTTAGCACTGGGTCCTGTTTTGCTGAAGTTACAGGTCATTTGTGCTGCCCAATGCATGGGCTGGAAGACGAATTCATGTTCTTTGCTAGAACATTATACTCTCATCACCATCAAGTCATCTCTTCATTATGCGTATTAATATTTCTTTTAAATTATATTAGATCTCTCTAAGAAACACTACTTGCAAGAGGTTAAATTCTTACATCATAAGAATTATAATTACAAACTTATCATTACAAATAATTACATATTATGAGTGTAGTCAGTCAAAAATTGCAATCGTTGGTTTATGTTGGACCTTTTTTCTTTTTATTTTTTGAGACAGGATGTACCTATTTAGAAAAGCCAAGTTTGTGTTTGAAATTCCCTTGTTTCAACCCCATATGTATTGAGAGAATAGGCATGTACGTGACAGAAACATTTTGAATACAGTGCTGATGTTGTTATTTACATGTTACTTTACATGGCAATTTTTTTCTTATTCACTTTAAAATTGTGTTAACTTACCATATGTAACAACTGTCTGCATTTTATCTCTCTGGATTAAATTTGTCATTATAAAAGTACAAAGTTTTTTGGCTCTTTTAGACTTTATCTCTATTAATGTAATGATATTTGACATTTAAATATGTGTCAGCTGTGTTCATGTACTCATTATTTTCATTGGTTGTATAATTAACATATTAATGTATACAGATTATAATGAGCTTATCTATTCTTCTTTTGATAAATTTTGAAAGGGTGTCTCATTACTGTTGCCATAAAATTACAATAGTCCTGTGTACATCTGTTAATCACATATACCTTCATTTGCTTTTTCTGTGGTTGAAAATGCAGCATCAGTTGATAGGCTTGTATCAGAGCCATTAGATTGTAAAATAATTTTCCAAAGATGTTTGTTATTACATCAATATTGCTGATGCAAGAACAGTGCACTCACTCTCTTTGAAAAACTAATTATCTTTTTATTACCTAATCCTATGTTTTAAAAATGAGCCTTAGTGTCAGTGTCAACAGCTGATATTTTCATGGTTATTTCTCTAAGGTGCACACTTCCTAACCCTAAAATCATTTTGTACAGATTTTTTTTGTTGTTTTTTGAAATGTTTTTTCCATTTCAAATGGTTTCATCTTATTTTTTGGTGATCATTAAAAGATCATTTTGCACTTAGCTTTCATTGTCTTTCTAGATGGCATGCATTGTAATTATTTTCTTCCATACTGCAGCTTAAATTTGCATTTCCTATTATTAAATCTTTATGGATAAAAATCCTATTATTTACTGAAGGAAATCATATAATCCTTCAAAATTATACCCTTAAATGATTAAATATTTCAAATTTTCAAATTTCACAAAGAAATAGTTGTCTATAATACAGAAATGAAAATAGTCTACTGTGTTTTCTTGACATTCAAAATTTTAGTTCTGAGTTAGCAGTTTAGTGGTTTTGTGTGAGCGTGAAATTAAATTTGACTTTACTCACATATTGTTTTTTAGTGGTTACACTAGCATTTGAGAAAAAACTAATTCTATCTTGAGTTGTCCTTTTGTCTATTTTTCTAATCAATCTATCATTTAAGTGAAAAAATTCTCATCAAATTTAAAAGGACCAAGGTCTTTTTAATTTTAAAATTAGTTTTACAGTAAATTTGCCAAGTCTGTAAAAGAGGCCACCTAGAAGGTGCCCAGAGCAGCTTACTATCCGAAGTTGAACTCCATTCTCCTGTCCACCTTTTCTCCACTTACATCAAACTCCTGAAACACACACACACACACACACACAACAACATATATATATATATATACTATATATATGTTAACTTCCCTTTCCCCACTTATCTTTGCTGCAGTCTGAGCTGTCGGGCCAGGCAAACCTTTCTGAGCAGTCTGCTACTCCAGGGAGACGTCCATTCTCCTGCCACCTCTCTGCCCACCTTCATCAGACCTGAGGCTTCTGAACCATACAAACCCCCGTGTTCAGAAACATCCAGCCAAACAATACACATAATAGGCCTGATATACCAGAACCATCAAAGGCTCACCCCACTTCCAATACCTACTACAATAACAACATACAGAGATTAAAACTGTCTAAATGGCTAAAGGCCCTAAAAGAACAAAATCAACAAAAGCCACAGCTGTATGTCACCTCCAAAGCACAGCTTTCCCACTATAGCAAGCCTTGAATATCTAAAACAACTGAAACACAAGAAAATTACCTTAAATACAATCTTATTAAGATGATAGGGACTTTTAAAGTGGAAATAAATAAATACAAGAGAATACAATCAAACATATAGAGATCTTTAAAGAGGAAAAATAAATAAATTCCTTAAAGCCATACAGAAAATACAATTAAACAAGGGAAGGAAATTAATAAAATCATGCAAAACCTGTATGTGGAAATAGAACCAACAACAGAAACACAAACTGAGGTGTCTTAGAGATGGAAAACCTAGGGAAGAGAACAGAAACAACAGATGCAAGCATCACCAACAGAATACAGGAGATGAAAGAGAGAACCTCAGGCATAGACAGCACAGGAAAAACAATTAAAACATCAGTAAAAGAAAACATTAAATTTATAAAAATTCCTGACACAAAACATCCAGGATCTGGGATACCATGAACATTAATCTAAGAATAATAGAAGTAAAAGAAGTTGAAGAGTCCCAGCTCCAAGACCCAGAAGATACTCTCAACAAAATTGTAGAAGAAAAGTTTCCCAACCTAAAGAAAGAGGTGTCTACAAACATACAAGAAGCTTATAAAACACCAGACTGGACCAGAAAAGAAAATCTTCCTGGCACATAATATTCACAACACAAAATTCACAGAACAAAGAAACAATATTAAAAGCTGCAAGTGAATAGGGACATGTAACATACAAAGGCAGACTTATCAGAATTACACCAACTTCTCATCAAAGACTCTAAAAGCTAGAAAGGTAACCCAGTTAATGGTCCCAAGATGGGAAGAAGTGGGGTTGACAACCATAGAGAGATTGAAAACCAGTCCTTGTACCAGCTCTCATATTCCTCTTTCTCTTTCTCTCTCTGTCATTTCTCTGGGCCTTCTCTGACCTTTTTCATGTTCTCTTTAATCATCCCTGTCTTGTCTATGTAAAGGAACATTCTTCTTTAAGGGCTGTACACAGTCAAGAGCTGTACACAGTCTTTTCTATTGTAGAAAAAAAATCAAGTCAATAAAGTCCTTTGCAATTTTTGGAGATCAATTCAGACATCGAAACGAGGGATTTCTTCAGATTAGTGATGTCAATCTCTAGCTGTTTGGTGTCCTATGCTCCTGTGCCATTCCCTTCCCACATCCTGCCTTTTTGTGTTTATAACCCCTGTGTAAATAAGTAAATTATGATGTGATTTAAATAACTAAATAAATTTAAAAAAACAAAACAAACAAAAACCAAAAATAAATAAATAAAAATAAAAAATAAAAAATAAAAATTTTAAAAAAGCTAGAAAGGACTGGACAGGTGTCTAAAAAGTCTACAGGTACCAACCAAGTTTACTATACACAATGTAAACATAAACTCTCAATCAACATAGACGGAGAAAAGATATTTCAATACCAATCTGAATTCAAACAATATCTATATAAAAATTCAGCCTTATAAAAGATGCTAGCCGGGCGGTGGTGGCGCACGCCTTTAATCCCAGCACTTGGGAGGCAGAGGCAGGCGGATTTCTGAGTTCGAGGCCAGCCTGGTCTACAGAGTGAGTTCCAGGACAGCCGAGCTATCACAGGTAAACCCAGTTCTCGAAACATAACCAATAAATAAAAAAAATTCAATACAACTGAATAAAAAACAATAAAAATTGCTAAGATGAAAACACCAACACAAGAGGGTAACTACATCAAAGAAAACACAGGGAATAGGTAATTCCATACCACAGAAAACATTGAAAGCACACACAAGCAGATATACATACAGAAAGATACACACACACACATACACACACACCAACACCAAGATCACAATGACAGGAAATAACAATTACTGGTCATTAATATCTCTCAACATCAATAGACTTAATTTTCCAATAAAATGTACAGGCTAACAGATTGGATGTGAAAACAGGATCCATCATTCTGCTGCATACAAAGAACACACCTCAGCAATAAAGATAGACATTATCTCACTGTTGTTGTTTTATCTTATTAGCAATCATTGTACTTGGTGGTGCAAGTAGTAGCTGAAGACTGTTTCCAAGCTGCTTTCTGCAGGCCAGTTACTTGGGGCAGGAATGGATCCTGTTGGGCTGTTATGGTTCCCACAAGTCTGCCACCCCAGTTGGCTAGAACCAGAGCTCTGGGCAGCAGAAAGTGCAGGATTTTGACTGAATTCACTCCATGTGGTGCCAGACGGATGATGAACTCCACTGGGGTGCGGGGAGATCTTAATCGGATTCCTGCAGGGCAGGACTTTTGAGTGGTCATCTCCAGGCTTAGGCATCCTGACCAGGGAGACCAGTGATCTGTCCTTGAGCTCTCAGACTCCTCTGGGTGGCCATGGAAGAACAGAGATATGGGGGCATACTGGGCTGGCCCGTAGTTAAGAGAAATGATGGGGGGAAGCCCTGACAGAGCCCTGTGGAAGAAGACTCTTTGTTACTTGCACTTGCTTGACTCGGCATTCTCTTGGCTGGGTCACTGGGTCAGCTAGTTTGCTTGAGTTGGCAGGGCTCCACAGCAGTAATACAGAGAAGTCTTCTGGCAAGAGATTAGGCAGTGGAGGCGGAGGCAGAGGCTCTGCTCATTAGAGGCCTTCTCCACGGTTCCCTGTGGTGGGGTCCAAAGACACGAGGAAGTCCATGGTTTTAAAGGGTTAATTTTCATGGCAGATGGTAAATGAATCTGGCTGCACCCCCCTAAAACTCAGGACAGACCTGAGTTAAATAGGGAGAGAGGGAAGAAATTCTGGGAAGGAATACTTAATTGGCTATGACCTCTGACCTTCAGTTATCTTATTAGTATATAGATCTTTGGAGGCCCTGAGGTCTATAGTCACACCCTCTACCTGTGGAGAGGCTGGTAGGGGTGTTGCCCTACGTGACTGAAAGGCACCGGTCTTGTGGGGGGTAGGAGGCCTCGAGTCAGAAGCCTGGAGTCTGGGGACATGGCCGAACACCTACCATGGTCCCATTAGGGTCCGGGGGTTCAAGGCCTGTGCTCAACCAGGAACCAAGCTATCCTTTCACAGACCTCGGCCCCACAGCTTTCCACAACCTAGTGAATGGTTTCATAATTTATAATTAAACAACCTTCTAGCAGGCTTATTTGAGTTTTCATATCTATGCAATTTATTAAATAAGAGTTGCATTACTCTTTGTGTTGGTCAAAGTCATGTGACTTCTTTGTTGTCACTGATAATCTCATTTCCCCACTCCTTCTTAGCATTGTGATTGATTTTCAAATAACATGGACCCCAACTATAAAACTTCCATAAAATATTTTAAAATATTATGGAATATGTTTTCTTATTTAATTAGAATTTTCATTTCTATATAAAATAATTTTAACATGATTATGGTAAAATTAGAAATGTTTTCTGAGAGTGTATTTTATTGAAAATATTTATTATTTTATTTTATTTAAAGTCTTATTCAATCTAAGCCTTATAGCTTATTTTGGATATGGTTATTTATTCTTACTTCAATATTAAAAGTATAAAAAAGTTTAGAAATTGATATTCACATTATTCTGTGTCTAATTACACCATATTAGATTTTTGAAGGATGCTACTGTGGTCATTTAAGTGTGAATGGCCCTAGTAAGTTAATATATTTGAATACTTGGACTTTAGTTAGAGGAACTCTCTGAGAAAGGTAAGCAGATACTGCCTAGTTGTAGAAAGTGTATGACTTTTGAGATTAGACACACACTATTTCCTGTGTGTTCTCTGTGCTTTATACTTGAGATCAATATGTGAGCTCTTAGCTACTGTTCCAATATCATGGCTGGCTGCCTATCACTTTTCATTTTTGTTATTTTTCAAACTTTGTATAATTATTTAGTGACACAAATTTGTCCTGATTGGAAACTTCATCTTATAGTGATAGCCTTGTGGTTAACAAGAATTGACTTTTTTTGTGAGGACTTTGGCTTTTGTTTGCATTAGAACTATGGTTTCCAATTTTACACAGCCTCAGGTGCCCCTATTCAGTTCCATTCCTGCATTAGAGGATTCTAATGGATTTCACCAAGTCTCACCATTTCTCTACATTGTGGATCTGTTTATAACCATGTGCTCTCAGTGACTCCATGTAGACATTTATCAGCACTTCT